>CATIWR010582419.1:0-17500 GCA_949677035.1 Omphalea diandra | reverse complement strand
ATGCATTTCTTGAAACGTAAGAGGCAACAGAACGAGGGGATTATGATTTTTAAGCTTGACATGAGCAAAGCGTACGACAGAATAGAATGAGGTTTTTTTCGTTCGGTGATGTGTCGTATGGGTTTTGTGCAGTAATGCATTTACAGGATCTTAATGTGTATTTCTACTGTCAGGTATAAGGCTGTTCATGAAGAGAGAGTCATGGGCCCAATCTTGCCTGAGAGAGGGCTTCATCAAGGGGATCCTCTTTCTCCATATTTGTCTCTGCTATGTTCTAAAGGGTTGTATGCGTTAATTCGTAAAATGGAAGAGAAATGGCATATCTATGGTTGTTGCGTAGCTAGAGGTGCTCCAAAGGTCTAATATCTCTTTTTCGCTGATGAGAGCTACCTATCATGTCAAACTAACGAAGCTGAGAGAAAAAAGTTGATTGAGATTTTAGGTAGCTATGAGAAGGCTTCCGGTCAAGTTATAAATTTTCAAAAGTCCTCAGTCCTCTTTAGCTTGAATGTAAAAGAAGATGTAAGAGAAAAGGTTTGTTCGGTCTTGCATATTCCAGAAGCTCATGGGAATCACGCTTATCTGGGCTTGCCAAATCCAATGGGTAGGAACAAGAACAAGGTTCTGGGTTTCATCAAGGATAATGTCTGGTCGAGGATGCAAAGTTAGAAGAGTAGATTCTTGTCGAGGGCGAGTAAGGAGATTTTATTGAAGAAAATGGCGCAAGCTATGCCAAATTATGCCATAAGTATTTTTTTGTTGTGGATGGATATGTGCCAATACATGGAAAGGATCTTGTGCAATTATTATTCGAGCTATAATAAAAATGGCAGTAAAGGAATGGTTTGGATGAGCTAAGATCGAATGTGTCAGTTGAAGAGTAAAGGTGGTATGGGCTTTCATAGAATTATAGACTTCAACTTAGCTTTACTAAATAAACACGGATGTAGGCTCTTAACCCAGCCAAATAGCCTAATGGCCCATGTTTATTGAGCTAGGTATTTCCCTAAAGGCTCATTCTTAGATGTGAAATTAGGTTACAACCCCAGCTTTATATGGCGAAGTATTTTTGCCGTCCAGGCTTTGGTGCAAGATGGTTATAAGTGGAGGGTGGGAAATGGATCTCAAATTGATATTCTTTGTTCTCCTTGGCTTCCGGATGTTGACAATCCTTTTGTTTCCACTACTGGCTGAACTGAGTTGGTTGAGGCTAGGGTTAACAGTCTTATGATTGTTGGGAGGCAGAAATTGGACATGGATTTGATTAACAATGTCTTCTTTGATAGGGACAGGTCTCTTATCTTGTCTATTTTGATTAGCAGTCGTATTTTGCAGGATAATTGGCACTGGGTGCATGATAAGAGAAAGGGTGCATACTGTTAAGAGCGCATATCTATCGTTGAGTGATTTAGCTGGTAATGAGTCAGTTACACCTAATTTTGGATTTTAGCGTTAATTCTGGAACCTGAAGATCCCCCCGAAGGTTAAATATTTTAATTGGCGTGTTCTTTGGGGCTGTTTGCCGACCAGGCATCAACTGAGAATGAGAGGAGTTCAAGTTGATTCTTCTTGCCCTATTTGCAAGGGCGAGGTGGAGACAGTTGTACATGTTGTTGTTTCTTGTCCTACAGCTCGATATTCCTGGATTAGAACTGCTGCTGGGTACGTGCTTGGTCATACTTCAAGTTTGCAACAGTGGTGGGAGTTTTTTTTATCTCGGTCCTCAGGAGACAAAGTGTGTATGGGACCTATGGTTTTCTGGAGTGTCTGAAAGAATAAAAATTCTATTTTGTGGCATAACAAAGCGACGCCTCCTCACCGAATAGTTTACGAGGCTGCTGATTTTCTTGCTAATTAGAGGCAAGCCCAGATACGAGTTCACAATCCTCAACACGACCTTGATGTGTTTATGTCTGGTAGTTTGGTGTGGGAAACACCTCAAGAGGGCTGCTTGAAGCTAATGTTGATGCCACAGTGTTTGGTGGCTTGAATTGGGTTGGGTTTAGTTGCGTACTTCGTGATAGTGGTGGCTGCCCCAGCTCAGTGCGTTTTTGGCTGTCAAGATGTTGTGGTGGCGGAAGCTTGCTTCATTTGTGAGGCACTTAGCTGGATCAAGGACAGAGGATGGGCAAATGTGGTCCTAGAATCTAATGCTTCCGTTGTTGTCCAAGCTATTACTTCCTTAGACTTTTATGCATCCACTCTATGGTTAATCATTTAAGATTGCAAAGGTCTTCTAGTAGAATTGGGTTCTATTAAGAGCAAGTTTATTAAACGGTCTGTTGATGGATATATTAATAGCGTACAATAGGAAAATCCTAACATAATAATGGGGAGTGGCAATGATAAAAGATAACCAACATCTAGTGTTTTTAAAGCTAGACTAATCATGGCTAGTTTTTGAGCTAATTGAATGGATCCAATATATTTAACTGGTTCACAATTAAAAAAATTAAATTACCATTAAAATCATTCTAAAAATAAGAAAAAAAATATAAAAATGTAAAACTATTTATAATATTCAAAAATAAAAAACATTTTAAAAATCAATCCACAATCAATCGAACCAGTCAATAGTTTAATTTCTGATTTCATTGATCTGATTGATTGATTTGATTCAATTTTCAAAAAACTGGTAATAATAAAAAGAATTAGGGTGGATAATTCATATAATGTCATATATAATCGTATCATATTGAGACACATATATAATATAAAAATACTTAATTCAAATACAACTTGTTCAATTAATTATATCAAAATCCTTAGCACCAATACAAACATATTTTTATGAAGTAAATTACATAGTATGACTCATGTAATCTATTTAATTAATTATATTATAATGGGTGTTAGTAATATGAAAATAGACATTTACTTTAGTAAATACATAAACGTATTTATATATTTTAAAAATATTTTTTTATATATAAATGTATTTTCTGATAATATATTTAAACGTGCATATTCATATAATTATTATTTACTTGATTATATATATCTATTGCAGATTAGCATGTTAATAGGTTTAAATCATATTTTTTTAACATATCATAAATAAATTAATCTATTTATGATCTAAACTCATTTATCCTAAGTCTAACCTCGTTTAACTTCATGTCATATTATATTATTTAATCAGGTTGTATAAAAAATTATCAATCTTAACAAGAATATAAGGTTTCAAAGCAAAAAGAATTTGACGGAGATTTGCTTTTTTTTTTTTTTGGAATATGGATTTGTAGCATCTTGACTTTTCTTTACAAAATAGTGGTTGAAAAATTAAAGACATAAATCATTAAATCCACATGATAACTCGAGTTCTTTATCCAATGTAGTAGATGAGAGAAGCGAACCTCGGCCAAAATTTCCTCACATATATCTTTTAAAACACAAATTTGGGTAATGGGAGTCACCTTTGTAAAGATCATTTTGAAAGCTATCAATATGTGAGAAGTTTCATCCATGCGGAGTTGAAAACTAATGTGCTATTTGTGGGCAAAGCTGGCACATTGAGATTTTGATATGAGAACTGATACCTATAATTCCGTTTTTATTTTAATAGCATGTTATAATTTAAGGTGTGTTTGATTCTCTTATTTTTGTAAAATTAACACAAAATTGCGTCATTCAACGTTTAACTTTAGTATTATTTTATTCATTTTCTATATTTTTATCGATTTACATACTTTATTTGTAATTTTTCAAACAATTAAATGCTATGTTGATATTAATAATGATCATATTAGAACATGTTTGACTCTAATTTTTAAATATATAATTTTTTAATATTTGTTCATTTTTTGTAATAATTTAATTCACTTTTATGTTTACCTAATCAAATTATGTATCTCAACAACAAAAAAAAAAAAAAAACAAGACTAAGGAACTGTGTTACTGATAGAGTTGCCTAAGCAGTCAATTTGATTCGAAATTGAATCAAGTAAAAAATTAAAATCAAAATTCTTAAAAAATTAAATTATATTGAATCAAATTAAATTGAACTATTTTAGTTTAGTACTTTTTTTAAAAAAAATTTAGGTTAAATTATAGTTATTTTTATATTTGTAAAATATTTATTTTTAAATTACAATCATATTTTATATAAATACTAAAAAAATAATTTATTTTACTATGAATTAACTAAACAACATACCCTTTAAGTATTTTAATATTAAATATTATAGATTTGATTTGATTCAATTTAATTAAATTTTTTATTCAATATCAAATTGAACAAAAATTACTTTAATTTTTTTCAAAAATAAACCAAACTGAAAAAACAATAATCAAAACAAGACAAACTAAATTGATCAATTTAATTTAATTTGGTAATTTTGATTGACCTCTGTTATTATTCATGTAGCTCTAGAACTATATCAACAATTATTCTTTCCATCTTATCCATCAAATAAAGAAACATTTTCTATCTGAAGTAACTTCTGAATTGCTTTCATAAAATTGCATATAACATATTGAAGGCTACTATAATGCATGAGAAATTCAATATTAAATCAATTTTTCAAGTAATTTAAGTTTGAAGCTTTTATGAGAAAGAATGTAGTCAAAATGAATAATTAATATTAAAAAATTAATAAAAAATTATTTCAGAGTGTATTTGATATAAATAAATTCCACAATTTTTTATAAATCTATATTTTCTATGTTTGACATAAATAAAAATTCATTTAAGATTCTATTTCATTAAATTCTCAAAATTAAAGCAGATTCTATCAAATTTACTAGAATTTTTAAATTAATTTTAAAATTATAAATTTATTTTCATTAAAACAAAAATGCTCTTAATTAAAATCTCTTTTTTCTCACTCTTCTTTCTTTCTTTTTTCTTTTTTCTGTTCTCTGTTCTCTGTTATTTTTCTTCTCTCTCTCTCTTACATTTTTGTTATTTTTTATATTTAAAAAATAACACAATGATATTTTTATAAATTTCTTTTACTGAATAGTACATTAAACTAAACAAAAATTTATTTTTTTTGTAATGAATTCTATTTTTATTTTTGAATATATTAAATATATACATTTGTTATGCATTTTTGCTTTATCAATCATGATAAACTTAGTGATATTAGTTTATATTAGGCCTATTTATAAAAAAATTCAAATCTTTACAAGTTTTTGATGATTATATCCTGCTCTTTAATTTTGACAAAAAATTAGCTAATTTTACAAAATTCTTGACAATTATGACTAACTTGGGATTTTTGTCAAAATTAGATGACATGTCCAAGACGTTTTGTCCGTGTAATATTTAATTTTAGGAAAGATATATTTAGTGAGTCCTATTAATTTTAAAGTTCAATTTTATATGGATGACATTTCATGGCCATGTCATCTAATTTTGACTAAAGTCTCAAATTGGTAATAATTGCAAAAACTTTATAAAATTAGCTAACTTTATCAAAATTAAAAGAGTTGAATATAATCATTAAAACATGCAAAGTTTAAATTTTTTTGATCAATAAGCCTTTATATTATATTATATTGTATGCAGATTACAATTTCTGACTTGATCTCAAATTATTTTAAAATAATTTGACTTAATATGAAATTAAATAAGACTTAAAATTGACTTGACTCAAAATTAATTTGATTCAAAGTTAATCCAATATTATAAAAATTATTTAAAATAAGTATAATTCATTTAAAATTAAAAAAAAAAATTTTAAGTCAAAATCAAGAGTCTCCTTACTTGAATCAATTCAAAATTTAAAAAATTATTTGAATTCATTTTTTCATCTTGACCTAATGATTTAATCCTATTGAAAATCTAAATTACTTAATTCATTCTATGGCATAAAGTAATCTGACTTAAATCTATCTGACCTGACTCATTTATCACTTCTAATTACATACATTCCTATAAACAAAAAATGTTCATAAAGATTACAAACATTAAATCATATCATTTATCATTTCAAATTAAAATTGAATCAAGTTGAATTAATAGGTCAATATGTAGAAAAAAGTTTGAGTCTTTTATAGGTTTCGAGTCAAATTAGAGTACTCTTAATTTTGAGGATTTAAGAAAAGAAAAGAAAATATTATTTTAATTTCTAAATAAATTTCAAACTTTTAAATAATTTAAATCAAGTCAATTAAGTCGGCTGTAGGTCTGATTGATATTGGATCAATTTAAATTGACTTATTGATCAAGTCATATTGGATTTGAGTTGTCTTATTTTGAGTCCCCTTCAATTTCGAATAAGATCAAATCAATTTTTTAAGATAGATTCTTATCGCTAATAGCAACTTTTAAGCAAAAAAAGTAAAAATTAATTTTAATAATCGATAATAGTTCATAAAGATGAATTTAAAAGCCCAAAATTTTAATTTTGAGAAAAAATTAAAATTTAAAATTTTTACAAATAATTATGGAAATAGCTTTAACTTCAAAATAAAACTAAATTATATATATATATATATATATATATATATATATATATATATATATATATATATATTAAAACTCAGAAATATTATGGTTTAACTAATCAATAATTATAGCTGCAAGGCGAAACATCCTCGTAATGTAATCAAGGCTTAGCGGTTACAATACAGTTAATGAGTCTTTAGTTAACATGAAAATTAAAACTGAAAAAGGAAGAAGAAGGTTAGGATTAAAGATGGTACGAAATAAATAGGAGGAGATCCTCTAAATCAACCCTTCATATTACTAAAACCCTCCCTTAATTTTTGTGTGTGTATATATATATATATATAGAGAGAGAGAGAGAGAGTTCGCCATGATTTTGCATATTCTAGAATGACAGATTGTGCATGATAATATAACCATGCGATATTGTGTCCATATGAGTCACATTTGAGATTTCTAATGCCAGGTTCTGCTTAATCTCCTTCTATAAAATCCTTAACCCTCGTCACCATTTGCATCAGTCTCTTGCAACTAACAAGTTTACTTTAATGCATCTCAAGAACCATTAGTTCAACGTGGTCTTTGGGAAAATGGCTTCAAGAACTATAGCCTCAATTGCCCTTCTCATCTCCCTCAACCTCCTCTATTTCACTTTGGTTAGCTCTTGCTCCTGCTCAACACCATCACCACCCTCTAGTCCAAGCCGCCCACCACCATCACATACAGCAACACCTACACCAAGCCACCCATCACCGCCACCACGAAAGACCCCTAGCCCAAGCAATCTACCCTCACCATCAAAGACACCTAGTCCAAGCCATCCACCACCGCCACCAAAGCCCAAGACCCCACCACAACATAATACCCCCAGCCCAAGCAATCCACCCTCACCACCAAAGCCCAAGACACCACCACAACCAAATACCCAAAGCCCAAGCAATCCACCCTCACCACCAAGGCCCCCTACTCCAAGTAGTCCACCACCACCCCCAAAGTCCATGATCCCGCCACCACCAAAGACCCCTAGCCCAAGAAATCCACCCTCACCACCAAAGACCCCTAGTCCAAGCCATCCACCACCGCCACCAAAGCCCAAGACGCCACTACCACCAAAGACCCCTAGCCCAAGCAATCCATCCTCACCGCCAAAGGCCCCTACTCCAAGTAGCCTACCACCAAAGACCCCTAATCCAAGCAATCCACCCTCACCACCAAAGATCCCTCCTCCAAGCACCCCACCACCACAACGTACACCTTCACCTCCAGCTGTGCCTAGCCCAAGCAACCACTCAACATCAGGCGGAGCTTGCCCTGTGGATACCCTAAGGCTTGGTGTATGTGTTGATCTCTTACAAAACTTGATGGGCATTACGATTGGCACACCACCAACGACCCCATGCTGCAGCCTTATTAGTGGTCTTGCTGATCTTGAAGCAGCTGTTTGCCTTTGCACTACCATTAGGGCTAGTGTGTTAGGCATTAACCTGAACCTTCCTATTAACTTAAGCTTATTGCTCAACACCTGCAGCAGGAGTGTTCCACGAGGATTCCAGTGCTCATAAATTCAGTCCATTCATCTTCTTTTATCTGTGGTTATTTATAATGTGTTGTAATAATTGGCCTATGCCACTAATATTAAATGACAAATTTGTTGATGTTACTGCATTGAACATCTAATAAATTAGATGATATTTTATTATTGGACAACAAGAGTTTATGTTTATTGGACTTAGAAAACGCTGCATGTTGTTGTAAAATGGTTAGATCTAACTATTTGATCATTTAGACCTCGACTATATACCTTCTTGCTAACGTTTCAATATGGGAATGATAATTAGTGGGAGACGATAGTTAATATGAATTAAGCTTATGACTTGAGATTCAAATATTGTCAAAATGATTAGAATTATCCATTTGATTATTTGGACTTTGATCTATAATATTCTTCTAATTTAGTATAATGTTCCAATGCAATATAAATCCCTATCCTTCACCTAAAATTGTAAAAAAGTGAATTTCACATTTATGTGAATATAAATGATTCGCATGTCAATAAATGTTAGTTTAAAATGTGTTCTATCTTACGACTTTGAGTTTGAATTCGATAAAGAATAATGAAAAAGTAAACGTTTAGAAATTCACCAGGCCCACATAGAAATATTTATTTGAACCACTCTAAAAATATGTAACTGTTACTTTTATTAATTTTATTAATTTACACATAGATGATATTTAAAAAAGGGGGGGCATTTGAAAATAAAGTACATTTTCTATAACAATAAGAAACGTAGATTCCACTTTTTTATAAAAAAAATAATACGTTTTTAACGTGTCAGATTCATATAATAGTATCTAAATAGCTTTTTCTTTATTTTATTAAAAAATTACAGAAGTTATTTATTAAAAAAAATTTTATAACTTTTTTTATCAAGCCTAATTTGCTGGTCTCTATACACAGTCATATTCTTAAAAAAAAATGTGAAAGTGAAAATCTTTTATTTTATTTTCCTCATTATTATTATTATTATTATTATTATAGAAATTTGGCCTTTATAATAAAAATTAAAGGAAGAAAACTATTTAATATTATGTAACCTATGATGATGAGAACTCCAATGAATGAAAAAAAAATTAAAAAAAATGAGTGTTAAATGATTAATTATTTCCTAAAATGCTTGATGCATCAAAGAAATTTTAATATTATGTCTTCTTTTAAAAAAATTTATTTCAATCTGTCAGAATTTAAAGTTGTACCCTCCAATTTTTGCACATAGTATGTGTATTGCCTCATCGATCAAGATTGACCATTCAAGTTAAACCAAGAATGTGCGAAGTAAAAGATGATTTCATTATGACTTAACTCTAAAATTGAATTTTGCTCCTGCCTTTGTTACTAATTTTGAAGATTTTTTAATTTAACTTATCGAAAAATTTTTTATAATATGTTTTCTTTCTCTCTCCCTCCAGTTAATCCCTTCATAAAGCTTTCATTTACTTGGACAACTCCTATAACATAAAATCATTTTCTCAATATGAAAAGTGAAAAAAGAAAATATCTATTTATTTTTTGATATATTTATCTATTTTCAAATTTTTTATTTATCCATTTATTTTATATATATATATATATATATATATATATTTGTATGTATGTATATGTAACATACTTTTTTTTTTTGGAGGTAATACATGGAAATTTCACATCCACCACAGCCCAAGCACATCTACCACAGCACATTCTAAGCTTGTGCTACGTTGAGAGAGTCAGACTACGTAGTAGAATAGTCCTCCCACATTTACGGAAATCATAATTTAATGGATGCATGACACACGTTCACTCGTCTTCGCAGGACATATAGACAAAGATAAATATAATTAATATAATATATAATATATTTTTAAAAAAGTCAGAAATCTCCTCAGCTTCAGGGATTTGCATATCCAAAACAGAATTTTTTTTTTTAAGTTAGACTACATATTATATAATATTAATCAATATAATTAATATATTGATTTGCATATCAAATTCAATATAAAATTTGGAAAATAATAAATATAATTTTAATTGAGTCATACAGTTAATCTCTCTAGAGGCTACGCCCTACCATTTTCAATTAATAATGCTAGTTGATACCATTATAAGAAAATCAGTAAGGAAAACAACCTGTCAAATGTGTCGACACTTAGACTGAAGATTTTTTAAGAGATCATCATCTTCCACGCTACAATGTAGCAAGTTGTCCTGCATGATATACACATGTAGTCTATCACATGCCTCCAATTCTGACTTTTGTTGATGCTTAACCATTGCTTATTGCCCAAACATTGCTCAATCTCCATCTATAAAAACCCCTAACCCTTTGTACCATTTCCATCAATCTCTTCAAGCCAACAAAGCTTAATCTCGAAAAAACCATTCAAGAATTCAAGGTGGGTTTTGAGATATGGCTCATAGAACCCTAGCCTCAACTGCCCTTCTCCTCTCCCTTAACCTCCTCTTTTTCACAATGGTTAGCTCTTCCTCTTGCCCGCCACCACCGTCACCTAGGCCAAGAAACCCTCCTCCACCACGTACACCCTCACCGCCAGGTGTGCCTTCCCCAAGCAACCCATCAACACCTGGTGTGCCTACCCCACCATCATCAAACGGAGCTTGCCCTGTTGATACCCTAAGGCTTGGTGTATGTGTGGATCTGTTGCGAAACTTGTTGGGCCTTACGATTGGCACCCCACCAACCACCCCCTGTTGCAGCATCATTAGTGGTCTTGCTGATCTTGAAGCAGCAGTTTGCCTTTGCACTACCATTAGGGCTAGTGTGTTGGGCATTAACCTCAACCTTCCTGTTAACTTAAGCTTACTGCTCAACAACTGCGGCAGAACCGTTCCACGAGGATTTCAATGCGCATAAATCCTCCATCCTATCTTAAGCTCAATAAGTGAACTATCTCATCATTTCGTCATTTTTAATAGTAATTATATGTTTATTTTCTTGAGATGATTTTTTGGCATATGCCATAAAGACTCAGATACAAAATAAGAAATCGTAAGTATCGTTATATATAACATATATGTTGTTTTAATTTGTAGAAAGGCTTTTTGGCTTATTCTGCATGTTTTATGTTATTTAACGTAATCAATGAAATAAGATGTTTGAAAAAGAATCCGGTTGTTTAATATCCGTACTTTTTGGTACTATATGATTCATATGAATTTAGTTAATGTTGCCTTAAGCAGGCTTTCATTTGCTAATTTTACAAGTTTATAGTCTAAACATTCCATGATTATCTCACATTAGAGTATGGTTTAATAACATAAAGCGCAGTCTCTATATAGCTAATCTTATTGAAAAATAAGATAGTAATAATTTGATTTCTTTGCCATTTTTAGTAATATTTTATTATTTGGGCAATGGATAATCATATAATATGATAAATCAATTCTTATAAGTCCAAGTGGGATTGATGCGAAGAATCATGTAATTTTTTTTTATTCTTTCTCAAAACAAAATGATAGAGTTAATTCGTTTGAAATATTTTAAGAATAATGATAGGTAGAGCCCTCAGTTTAATTATGGTAACATAACTTTAAGGCTATGTTTGATTTTTTTTTTTTTCATGTATAGTGATAACATAATAATTATATTTGTTTGAATCGCTTTATCTATCTAATGTATTCATTTACTATTATATATTAATATATTTTTTCACTATTCAAAATGATCATAACAACGACAATATTTGTAGTAAACTCTGTTTAGTTTTAATGTTATAGATATATGTTAATTATTTATTTTTTGTACTATTTTCATTCACTTATATATTTATTTATTTATTTTTATATTAAGAAAAATAATAATACAAGATCAACTTGGTCTAGTTCAAAGTATTTAATATGCAATAATGATATTTTTTTCCTAAAATTATGTATTATTTTGCCCTTAATTATAAAGAAAACACTTTTATGATTTAGGATCCCAATATAAAATCAATCTCAATACAACTAATAACTGTATATTAGCTCAACTCTAAAATTATGATTCTATTTTTACCATTAATCTTTTATTGATGACCCTACATCTTTATCAATTAAGAAAATGTTCACTAGAAATAATATTATAATGTGATATAAATTGAAATTCATATAATACACCATAATAAATTTGGAAAATAATGTCTAATAATATATTATCATGTATTATAAAATAATTAATTTTAAACCACCACAATTTTCAAGAAAAGAAACAAATATTTTTACTAAAAAAGATAAAATAATAAATTTAAAATAAAACTCTAAAATAAGTAAAATATAATAAAACTAATAAAATACGATAAAATAATTTGTTATATTAAAAATAAAGAAAATAAATAAAAATAGACTTATCCTCAGTGGAGAATACCGGCGTTAACTCCATACCATATATATATATATATATATATATATATATATATATATATATATATATATATATATATATATTAAGAAAAATAAAAAATAAAAAAACTGTCAGATTTTTTGTGATATCTTCACGCCGCGTTAAGAGACTAGTGTTGCTAAAATTTCAGCCTTTAATTTTCTCAACAACACTATTCCCTTTCCCTAACGTTATGTTAGTTGACTTTAGACAATGACTTTATTGGGTCTACCATTAATTGTCTAAAGGGAAGGTTCTAATTTTTTTTCCTTATTTGAACAGAAAGTTCTATTTTGTTTCTAGTTATGAGAATGTGCGGCTGAGAATATATTTGATTAGCGCCTTCCAATGAATAATGATGAGATAGACAAAATTGACATAAATTTTACCTTTTAATATTAAAAAAACTAGTGGCCGTACATATATTGACTTGACAATGGTATTTTAGCCATTATATTTATTTAGTGGAGAATAACTAAAATCGTAATTTTAAAAAGTAACTGGAAGAAAAAAAATTGTGGTGGGCATGGCGACTACGAAGAATCTCTGCTCATGTCACTATGGTCCCGTTATTGGTCAAAATGAAGAATGATTACTGCATGAATTCAGCACATAAAATATATCTTTTTTTATATATTTCTTTAATAAAGTAATGATATATAAAATAATTATTTTTAATTATTTAATAAATTTATCTCTATTTTTTAAAATATAAAGAAACTCATATTTTTATTTAATATATTGATATAATTATTCAACTTTTAATATAAATAAAATTTCTCCATTAAAAATAAATAGTACATCATAATTTTTTAAGATTTTAAGTAAATCTCATATTAGTTGGGTAAGATTCACCTAATAATTCCTTTAAAATCAATGTGTTGTGAAGTAAGCAAATCAAAACATAACCGGAGCTGTATGTGCTATATATCAACACCATATTATCTAAAAAGAGCATTGATAAGTGCAGCTTCGGTACACTTAAAATAGTGAGTAATAACTCATTTAATACAATTTATTCAAATAATTATATCAAAATTCTTAGCATCAAGACAAATATATTTTTATGAAGTAAATTACATAGTATGACTCATGTAATCTATTTAATTAATTATATTATAATGAATGTTCGTAATATAAAAATATACGTTTAATTTAATAAATACATAAATGTATTTTAATTTAATAAATACATAAATGTATTTTAAAAATTTTAAAAAATATTTTTTTATATTAAATTGTATTTTCTGATAATGTATTTACATGTGCATATTCATATAATTATTATTTACTTGATTATATCTATTGCGGATTAGCATGTTAATAGGTTTAAATCATATTTTTTACCATATCATAAAGAAATTAATCTATTTATGATCTAAACTCATTTATCCTAAATATAAACTCGTTTAACTTCATATAATATTATATTATTTAATCGAGTTGTGTAAAAAATTATCAATCTTAACAGGAATGCAAGGTTTCAAAGCAAAAAGAATTTGACGGAGATTTGAATTTTTTTTTTTTTTTTTTTTTTTTTTTGCAGTATGGATTTGTAGCACCTTGACTTTTCTTTACAAAATAGTGGTTGAAAAATTAAAGACGCAACTCATTCATTAATATTTGTCCTTATTATGTGCCACTTGTTAAAAAATAAAAAATAAAGAGCAAAGCGAAGCACCTTTGTATCGACAGCTGGTTCAGCATAAATTGTGGGAGGAATAATTCTGTAATAACTCAAATATCATCCCATAATCAGCTCTAAAATTGAATATTGCACCATAATTATTCCCATCACTGAATTGTAAGAAAAAGGTGGCACATTGATTTTATCATTTTAGTCAAAGATTCTGGAATAAATTTATACAACTAATGAAGAGAATAAATCATTAAATCCACTAATTACCATGAAGCTAGGCTAACTCGAGCTCTTTATCCAATATAGTACATGAGAGAAGCGAACCTCGGTCAAAATTTCCTCACATTAATTTTCTATATCTTAAAAAAAAAAAACCACACACAAATTTGGGTAATTGGAATCACCTTTGTAAAGAACATTTTGAAGGCTGTCAATATGTGAAAAGTTTCATCCATGTTGAGTTGAAGTTGGAAACTAACGTGCTATTTGTGGGCAAATGGCATAGAGTTCATAAAAGCTGGCACATCGTGATTTTTATATGAGAACTGATACCTATAATTCCGTTTTTATTTTAGTAGTATGTTATACTTTAAGGTGTGTTTGATTCTCTTATTTTTGTAAAATTAACACAAAATTGCGTCATTCCACGTCTATCTTTAGTATTATTTTATTCAATTTCTATATCTTTATCGATTCACATATTTTATTTGTAATTTTTCAAGCAATTAAATGTTATCTTGATATTAATAATTATCATATTGGATTATGTTTGACTCTAATTTTTAAATATTTAGTTTTTAATATTTATTCATTTTTTTGTAATAATTTAATTCACTTTTATATTTACGTAATCAAATTATGTATCCCAACAAAAAAAAAAAAATCAAACAAGACTAAGGAACTATGTGACTGATAGAGTTGAAGAAGCAATCAATTTGATTCAGAATTGAATCAAGTAAAAAATTAAAATCAAAATTCTTAAAAAATAAATTATATTGAATCGAACTAAATTGAACTATTTTAGTTTAGTATTTTTTTTAAAAAAAATTTAGGTTTAATTATAGTTATTTTTATATTTGTAAGATATTTATTTTTAAATTACAGTCATATTTTATATAAATACTAAAAAAATAATTTATTTTACTATGAATTAACTAAACAACATACCCTTTAAGTATTTTAATAATAAATATTATAGCTTTGATTTGATTCAATTTAATTAAGTTTTTTTATTCAAAATCAAATTGAACTAAAATTATTTTAATTTTTTTCAAAAATAAACAAAACTGAAAAAACAATAATCAAATTAAAACAAATCAAATTGATCAATCTAATTTAATTTTGTAATTTTGATTTAATTTTTATTGACCTATGTTATTATTCATGTAGCTGTAGAGCTATATCAACAATTATTCTTTTCATATTATCCATCAGATAAAGAAACACTTTCTATCATAAGTAACTTCTGAATTGCTTTCATAAAATTACCTATAAAATTTTGAAAGCTACTATAATGCATGAGAAATTCAATACTAAATAAGTTTTTCAAGTAATTTAAGTTTGAAGCTTTTATGAGAAAGAATGTAGTCAAAATGAATAATTAGTATTAAAAAAATTAATTACAAAAATAATAAAAAATTATTTCAAAGTGTATTTGATATAAATAAATTCCACAATTTTTTATAAATTTATATTTTCTATGTTTGATATAAATAAAAATTCATTTAAGATTCTATTTCATTAAATTCTCAAAATCAGTTATAACTAAAGCAAATTCTATTAAATTTACTATAATTTTTAAATGAATTTAAAATTATAAATTTATTTTCATTAAAAGAAAAATGCTCTTAATTAAAATCTCTTTTTTCTCACTCTTCTTTCTTTCTCTTTTCTTTTTTCTGTTCTCTGTTATTTTTCATCTCTCTCTCTCTCTCTCTTACATTTTCTCATTTTTATATTTTAAAATTTTAAAAATAACACAATGATATTTTTATAAATTTTTTTTGAATAGTACATTAAACTAAACACAAAATTTATTTTATTTGTAGTGAATTCTATTTTTATTTTCTAACATATTAAATATATAAAATCATTTTGAAATAAATTTTATAAGAAATTCATTTGCAAATGGAATGAATTTTATGGTGCATATTTGCTCCATCAATCATGATAAACTTATTGATAGTAGTTATATTAGGCCTATTGATAAAAAAAATTCAAATCTTTACAAGTTTTTGATGATTATATCCCGCTCTTTTAATTTTGACAAAAATTTAGCTAATTTTACAAAGTTCTTGACAGTTATGAGTAACTTAGGATTTTTGTCAAAATTAGATGACATGACCATGACGTGTCATCTATGTAATATTAAATTTTAAGAAAGACATATTCAGTGAGTCCTATTAATTTTAAAATTCAATTTTATATGGATGACACATCATTGGTCATGTCATCTAATTTTGACCAAAGTCTTAAATTGGTAATAATTGCAAGAACTTTGTAAAATTTGCTAAATTTATCAAAATTAAAAGAATTGAATATAATCATTCAAATATGCAAAAGTTTAGATTTTTTTGATCAATAAGCCTTTATATTATATATTATATGCAGAGTTACAATTTCTTACTCAATCTCAAATTATTTTAAAATAATTTGATTTAATATGAAATTAAATAAGACTTAAAATTGACTTGACTTAAATTTAACTTGATTCAAAGTTAATCCAATATGATAAAATTATTTAAAATAATTATAATTCATTTAAAATTAACAAATATTTTTTAAGTCAAAATCAAGAGTCGCTTGACTTGATTTAATTCTAAATTTCAAAAATTATTTGAATTTGTTTTTGTATCTTGACCTAATAATTTAATCCAACTGAAAATCTAGAATGACTTAATTCATTATGTGGCATAAAGTAACGCGACTTAAATCTATCCGACCTGACTCATTTATCATCTTTAATTACATTATCACATTCTTATAAACAAAAAATGTTCATAGAGGTTACAAACACTAAATCATATCATTTATCATTTCAAATTACAAGTGAATCGAGTTGAATCAACATATCAATATGTAGAAAAAAGTTCGAGTCTTTTACAAGTTTCAAGTCAAATTAGAGCACTCTTAATTTTGAGGTTTTAAGAAAATAAAGAAAATATTATTTTAATTTCTAAATAAATTTCAAACTTTTAAATAATTTAAATCAAGTCAATTAAGTTTGTTGCAGGTTTGATTGATATTGGATAAATTTATTACTCACTGATCAAGTCATTTTGGATTTGAGTTATCTTATTCTAAGTCCCCTTTAATGTCGAATAAAATCAAATCAATTTTTTAAGGTAGATTCTTATCGCCAATAGCAACTTTTAAGCAAAAAATGAAAATTAATTTTAATAATCGATAATAGTTTGTCAAGATGAAGTTAAAAGCCAAAAATTTTAATTTTGAGAAAAAATTAAAAATTAACATTTTTACAAATAATTATGGAATTAGCTTTAACCTCAAAATATAACTAAATTGATTATATATATCTATATATATATATATATA
>CATIWR010582385.1:0-12010 GCA_949677035.1 Omphalea diandra | reverse complement strand
CTTGTTCCAGGCAAGTTGATCTAGTATTTTAACTTATTATTCTTGTTTGGCAACCAGTCTTTGTTTCACTCTCTAAACAATATATATATATATATATATATATATATATATATATATATATATATATATATATATATATCTAGATGAGTTGATTCTTTTTTATAAATAAACTAGACACATAATGATACAACATAGTCAATATTCAGGTTAATATAAAGCCTATAGAAAATATGGTGAATTTTTGAATTATGCCTTATTTCAATGTGATTGGAGTCTGAGTTGGTTTTGTATTCCTAGCCATATCTTAGATTGTATAAATCCAATTTCAAAAATGATTTACTATAAGTTACAAAACACATAAAGGAATTTTTTTTTTTTATATTTTACACTTTGTCTAAATCAATCCATAAGGTTATCAAAATAAATGGTCAATCTCAGGGTGAGCAGGTTTCAACACATTAAGAATCAGTCACAATGAAGGAGTAATATCTCATCAACCATGATATGTTTAGCAAAACTATTTTATAGGCATGTATATTAGACATAACTTTACAATTTAAAGTTTGCACACCAAATTCTCATTCTATGGCTATCAAATTCTTTGAGAATAAGATTAAGAGATTAAATAGGTTTCATCACTTTTAGAGTAAGTCACAATTAAGAGCAATATCTCTTTCCATACAACAAATTAAGCAAAATAGTTTTACAAGAATTTAGAGGGGATATATCCCTACAAATCGCATATTTTATACTTTGTCTAAATCAACACATAATGTCATAAAAATATATGAATACAACCAGAGTGAGGAGATGTTGGCAAGTTGTGAATCAGCCCTAATAAAGGAGACATAACTCTTCACGCACACCATATTAAGCAAAACTGCTTCACATGTCTTTATATGGGTTATAAAGCTACAACTTTCATGGTTTACACTTTCTATTATTCTTCTTCTAGTGTTATCAAATTATGGGTGCAAAAATATGCTCTAACAACAAAATCAACACAATCAACTTTTATTTATCTTGAGCTTCAAATTTCATACATGAGCTCTACCTTAAATACTTTATAATTCATACTAATCATGCATGTTTAACATATTATGAAGGAGAATTTCATGTGGGAAGAAGATAAAATCACACACCTATTTTGCCAAAACTAGAAAAGCTTAATGTTTCCTTTCTAGCTAACTTACTTTTCTTTCTTTCTTTCTTTCTTATTCTTATTCTTCATCTTTTTTTTCTTCTCTTTGCTTTCTTACTTCCTTAGCTCTCTATTTCTTTTGTTGCACCCCTCACATTTTTGCCTCTTTAATATGCTTCTAAAGGAGGAGAAATTTAATGTGTACACCTACTCTAATATGACAAAATCATGGTGGCTTACTACCATTGGTTGGTAGCTCAATTTTCCTTTTTAGTCCTTTTTCACTCCTTCATCACGTACATCCATCTACTAATCCCCATATGCTCCTTATACTTCTAAATAAACTCTAAAATGTCATTATTTATGATGTTATAACATGCACAAAACATAAGGTAATTCGCCATTCAACTATACAAACATCACATCTATGTTCAAGTGTCTTAAATGCAATGGTGCAAGTGTCGTCATCATGCTTATCAAATTCACATGTATAAATGATCATTTATCCAATGCATATGTTCATGTGGGATTGCAAATCATTTATATAAATATGTTCATGTTAGAATGCTAATGAATGAGGATTAGAATGTTACAAAAATAAAATAATATTTAGGAAAAAAATTATTATAAAATAATATTTGCCACAAAAATTATTATCATTAATTATTTTCAAGTGACAACAATAATTGTCATTGAATATAAATAAATATATATGATAATTATAGCCATCACTATTTTTTAATTATATGATAATAATTAGAAAATGCATTATCTTGTCTATGTGACAAGGTCTGAAAGCTATCTTTTATGAGTTTATCTTTGTGTTGTCATGGCATCATCTAGTTTTATTATGGATGAACTGGAAGGAAAATGGGCGATGATTAGCATTGAGGATGAAGAATTTGGTGGAACATTTTATGAGAATGAATAGGAGGAGGAACACATTATAAATCTTTTATTGGTGCCTCATGGGTTGGTTTTTGACTAATAAGTTGATTGATTTTTAATCCATGAAGCATTCATTGGCCAGTTTATAGAGACCAAGGAAAGGGATTTATATCAAAGAGTTAGACACTAATCTCTACCTCTCTTAGTTTTATTATAACGTTGACATAAAAAGAGTGTGAGAAGGGAGACCTTGGACTTTTAATAACGATCAATTGATAATAAACATGGTTCAAGAGAATGAAAAACCTAAGAAGGTACTGCTCAGTCACTCAAAATTTTGGGTTTAGATTTATAATCTCTTTATGTGTTTTATATTGTAACTAGTAATGAAAGACATTAATGATTATGTTGAATGATTTATAACTTCATATTTGAACAATTTCACACGAGGTTGGAGGAACTATCTCTGAGTTTATTTATCTATTGATATTTGGATATCACTGAAACATAGAATGCAAATTAGAAAGAATAAAGATGATTGATTTTGGGTGTCCTTTAAATATGAAGGCTTGCCAACATTTTGCTTCATATATGGTAAGTTTTGACATTCAGATCTTTTTTTGTGAAAACTTGTTTGAATGTTATTTAGATGAGATTGAGAAACCATATAGTGATTGGATAAAGAGAACAAAATCTACTAAATGGAGACCATTAGTAGCATTACAGTCCATTAGTGGTAGTTGGTGGCTAGGGGGATGGTAACAGTAAGGTTTAAAGAATGATATTGTAACTATAAATAATGTTCCTATAATACTAGTGATTGATAAGGTTATTGATTCTAATGGCATATATTCTGACCAAAAAAAAAAGAGACAATGTGATATGCCAGTTGATAAGGACGAGAGGGGATGTACTGATATGGGAGGAGAGAAGGATATGACGGGAGCAAGTCAAACTGGAATAGATGTTTATAAGGAAAGATTAACTATAGTTAAGATAAAACCATGCCAGGTTAAGGAGAAAGGACTACGTGGAAGGAAAGATGGAGAGTAGGACCATCTAGGCCTAGTAGATGCAACAAATCTAAAAAACATGCAATTATTAAGACCAATAACATAAGCCTACTAGGTGAGTATGTTATGTTGGAACTACCATGGGCTTAGGAACCCATGGGTAGTCCAGGTCCTAAAGGATTTAATGATCCAAAAGAAGTCCATATTTGTTTTTCTCATATAAACATTATGTAAGAAAGGTAAATTAGAAACTATTAAGAATCAAATTGGGTTTAATAGGTTGTTTGCAGTTGATGCTCGTGGTTAGAATGATGGAATTGCTTTATTTTTGAAAGACAAGGGTAATGCACATTTACTTAGCTATTTTAGAAGTCATATTGATGTTGTGGCTAAAGTTAAAGGTTTAGTTAAATAAAAGGTTCACTGGTATGCATGGGGAAGCTAATAGAAGTCAGCATAGAAATACTTGAGAGCTTATGATGCATTTGGCATTGGAATTAAGCTTACATTAGTGTATGGTGGGGATCTAAAAAACACCCAAAATATAGAGGAAAAAAGAAGAGGAGCTCCATACCTAAATTAGTTGATGGAGGACTTTACAAATATAGTAAATGGGGCTTTTTGATTTAAAGATAGTTGGACATTAGTTCACATAGAAAAGGGGGAGAGGGACAGATTTATGGGTGGAAGAGAGCTAGATAGAGCTATGGTGTCACAAACTTAGTTTACTTTGTTTTATTTAGTGAAGCTTTAAAATCTCGATTACTTTTCTTCATATCACACTCTGATCTTTCCAGATCTAATTCCTAAATTTGGTCTAATTTTTAAGATTAGATTTTGGTTTGAGAATGCTTAGTTGAAGGAGCTTATGTGTAACGAAGTGGTGAATGAAAGGGTAAATTGTGATGGTATGGATATTATTCAAAAAATTGAGAAATGTGGACTAAATCTTTAGTATTGAGGTTTTTAGATTACAAGAAGGTTCAAGTCTAGAATTAAATACTAAAAATTAATAATGAAAGCTTTAAGAGGAAGGTGAGATAAGGTCTTAATTAAAGATTACAAAAAAGAACATATACAATTATTTTAAGCTTTAAAGCAAAGGGGGGCTTTTTGGTGTTAGCAGTCAAAATAACTATAACTTAAACTGGCAAATATTTTTATGCTTTAACTACAACTAGAAAATGGGTAAATCAAATTCTTTATTTGAAGAATGATGTTAGGCAGTGGGTTGATTGGGATAATGGTTTGGCTGATGTTGTTCTTCAATATTTCTAAAACTTGTTTCACCCCTTAGGTAGTGAGCATAAGAAAGTCACAAATTGCATTCAAACCATAATTACTGATGAGCATAATAAGGAGTTATAAAGTCATTAATTAGCAAGGAAATCAATTGAGCTTTATTATAAAATGAACCTAGATAAATCACCAAGTCTTGATAGTATGAACCCAACATCTTATCAATATTGTTGGAGTGTGATGAAAAAGGATATGAAGGTAGCTATTAAGTTCTATTTGGAAAGGTGCTCTTCCCTACATGGTTTAAATGATATCATAGTGGTTCTCATTTTGAAGAAAAAGAGTTTGAAGCTTATGGTGGATTTTAGGATGATTTCTTTGTGTAACGTATTGTATAAAATTCTTTTCAAAATGTTTGTCAATTGAATAAAGAATATTCTCCCTCAAATTATTTTAGAAGCCCAAAGTGCCTTTATTTTAGGTCGCTTGATTTTTGATAACTTGATTATTTCATTTGAAATAATACACTTTCAAAGTTAAAGAGGAGCTGCTAACTTTGGTTTTTATAGAACTCTTTACAATCTTAAGATTCCTCTAAAAGCAACAAAAAAAAAAAAAACTTGATTTGGACAGTGACAACTAGTTGTTTACCTATAAAAGTTTAACTACAAATAAAGCACATTTGGTGTCTAGTGTGTTTTGAGCAGTCTGTAATGATTCTCCATTCTTTAGTGACTTGTTCTTTTATTAAAGAATGGTCGATTCAATCCTTAGTTAGCTTTATACTCGATAATGTCAACACTTTTTTTGAATGGTTAAAATTGTTGTTTCATAGGTGTTCTAGTATTGATATGTAATTAGGTGTTTCATTGTGTTAGTGGATTTGAAGGCATTGAAATGAATTAGTGTGGCAACAAAGAAAATCTAATGTTACTATTATATTAAATAATGCAATTGTAGGTTTAGAACAATGGTCTTATGCACAGGTTTATCTCTTAAATGTAATAGTTACAAATCAAGTTGAAGGGGATAGAAACATAAGATGGACCAAACCAGACATTGGATGGATGAAAGCTAATGTGGATGCAACATTGTTTATAGCAAAAAATAAAGTGGGGTTAAGTTATGTGCTAAGGGATCAAGATTTGTTTGCAACCTAATCTAGTTGTACATAAGGGGTTCTTAATTCCCCAATGGCAAAAGCTTGTAATATTAGAGAAGCCCTTAGCTGGATTAAAGGTAGAGAGAGTGGGCTAATGTCATTCTTGAATCTAATACACTAATAGTTGTTCAAGCCGTTAGAAGTTTAGAAATTTTGGTCGCCTAAACTTTTAGGCTAGTGGTTCAAGATTGTAAATAGCTCATTGAAGAAATTAGATCGATGTCATTAAGATTTGTTAAATGGTATATGAATATGGTTACTTAAGAGCTTTATAGAGCAACTAGTTCTTTGTCAAATTGTACCTTTTAGAAGGGTGTGGCTCCTTTTTTGAATTTTACTTTGTTATATGATATTTCTAGTTAATGAAATCTTTCTTTTCAAAAAAATAAAAATTATGTGACAATATAATTTCATCACTATGTGAATGAGTGATAATAAAAGTTTTACTAAATTAAACTATTGATGACAATTATAAATTATCATTATATGTATTAGCAACCATAAAGAATGTAACCAATGTAACCAATGTAATTATGAGTTTTACATATATAATTTTAGTGACTATAAAAGTTATTGCAAGTTTTTTTCGTGATAATAAAACAAAATTGTAAATAAAATTTACTTTGACTATTTAATTAATTTATGACAATATTAAGTGATATGTGACAACATATAGAATATTAGTTACAATAAAAATTATAAGTAGTTATTTCATTGGTAACAATAGAATTATTGTTGCAATAAGACTTTGATGTGAGTCATTAATTTTAACTCATTTGAATGACATGTATGTTGTGTCAATGGGGAGAATGTTTAGATAATATGTGACCCCAAGGCATTGGTCGCGATCCTTTACTTTGAATGATGTATTTTGAATGATAACAAAATAATGACAAAACCTTAAGAAGTTCTAATGTTTGTACTTTAGTATTTTTATATCCTATGAATGAACCCGACAAATGGTAAATGGGGGAAATGCATGCAATAGGCATTGAACAATTCCCAACGAGCATTAAAAATTCAATGGACGTTAAGAAATTCACAATAGGCATTGAACCAATGCTATAGATGACCAAAACGATTTAGATCATCTAATAAGCATTGAGAAATTTCCAATGGGAATTTGAGAAGTACTTTAGTTTAAGCAATGCTCTTTGGACCTCGTAACAGGTATTATCCTTTTGCAACAAGCATTGGAAAAGTGCTCTAGTTTTTGTTGCACCTTTTGAACCTCCTAATAGGGTACATTCAAACAATCAATAAGCAATGAGATATTTCTAATGAGCATTACGAGATCTGCAATAGGCATTAAATCACTTTTGCATAAAGCTTATACTCTCTAAAAATCAATAATAGGCATTGATCATACTTCAATAGGCATTGAGGCCAAAACCAACGGCCATGGAAGGATGAATAATGAGCATTAAAACTATTTGGTACAAGATCAATAGATGGGCATTGTCTCTTCTAATAGCTAGTTTTACAGAAAAGCTATTAGATTGAATATCAATTATTCCAATGGTTAGTTTGGCATTTGACTATATGAGAAACATTTTTGAATACCAAAAAAGTTTAGAAACTTTGGAGAACAATTGTAAACAACTAAAGAACATCTAATAAGTTCTTTATGCAAATCTTTTGGCATTACTTTGATTTGGGCAATGTGAGGACTACTTTATAACTCTTTGAGAATAGGGTTTTTTGAGCACTAAAAGTATATTTGTTGCCTAATTGAGGGGCATTGACACTGTTTGATATATCATTACTAATGGTTAAAAAGATTAGTATTGTACATTAGAAAAATATCAAAAGTTGGGTTAACTCTCATCCGTATTAAAAGAGAGTAGTTGTAAAGATTGTCCTCAAGCCTGTAAAACGGAAAGGTTATTATTGAGCCTACAAAAAGAATAGAAAGGCATAAGTGAAAGCTTGAGGAGTGGAGTAGGCACATTGTCGAACCACTATAAAACTTTATGTTAATTTGTGTTTATTACTTTTACTATGTTTGTTTATATATATATATATATATATATATATATATATATATATATACAACCTAATTCACCCCCCTTTTGGGTTGCCCCATTTCATCCAAACCAATAATTGGTATCAAAACCTAACCTCTTTTGAACCTTAAGTGCAAGAGGGATACAATCATGGCGACCCAAAATAAGCATGGACTAGAAGGACAATCAGTTGTGAGACCCATTTCTTTAAAGGAATAGACTACCAGTATTGGAAAAGTAGAATGTACTACTTTTTTAGATTGGAGTCCATTGTGTTGTCAAGACATTGATGAGATCATTGATAAAGGAAAAAAGGCAAGTTGACAACAATGATAAGGCCATCCACATACTCCTTTGTGCTTTAAGTAAAAGTGAGTACAATAAAGTGAGCATGAAGTCAACTACTAAAGAAATCTAAAAGGCCTTAGAGATCACACATGAGGGAACAAATCAAGTCAAAGAAAACAAGATGGAGACCCTCATTTTCTAGTATGAAACCTTCCTAATGAAGCCTAATGAAATGATCTAAAGAATGCATGATTGATTCATTGAGATTGTTAGAGAAATGAAGGTTCTTGGGAAAATATTCACCAACAAGGAACTTGTAAAGAAAGTTCTAAGGTGTTTACCAAAGGAGTGGCTTGGCAATGTCACCTCTTTCAAGGACTTAAAGAACTTGAAAACTATGCCACTTGATGAGCTACTGGGCAATCTCACTGACTATGAGATGAACCTAAATAGAGAAGCTCTATCCATATCTAAAAATGTAAATAAAAAGAAGAATGGGATAGCACTCAAAGCTACCTCCAAATGCTTTAGCTTAGATGATGAAGAGCTGGGTGAAAAGTAGATAACCCTCTTAACAAATAAATTTAAAAGGGTGTTGAAGAAGAAGGGCAAAGGCAAACTTAAGCAAATGGAATGCTATGGATGTGGAAAGCTTTGCCACATGAAAGTAGACTGCCCAAAAGCCAGAATTGAGAAGAAAGACAAGAAGAATAAGAAAGCCTATAAAGCCACTTAGGATGATTCTAGTGCATCAGAAATAAGTGAGGATGAAAAAGAGCTAAGGATGGGAAGAAGAGAAAGAACCAATCTCTACCTAATGGCCTTGGAGGAGAACTTTTAAAATAGGTATGTTCTACCTCTCTTAATAGTAATATATATAAGGATGATCAAAAGTTGGTAAACATGTTTACTATAGAAAATGTTATTATGGCCCTAAAATCCACTAACAATGATCTTGATAAAAGTTTTAAAAGAAACAAAATTTGGAAAACTAAATTGGTAGAACTTAAGAAAAGTTTCAATTTATTACAAAAGGAAAATGAGGCTTTGAATACAAAAAAAAAAAAGTTTTATGAAATTATGTCTTCTCAAAATGAAAGTCTCAAGAAAGAGACCTTAACTTTAAAGGATTCATTTGTCTCTTTTAGAAAAGGAAAAGAAAACTTGATCTTATTTTAGGCTTTCAAAAGACTTCAAAAATGGACATGACTTAGGCTTTGATCATTCTAAACATTCCAATTCTAAGCCAAAGTTTGTGAGAGCTTCTTCTAAAGCTAGAACACCTTCATCTTCATCAAAATCACATGAGCACAACACTAACTATTCACATTCACGCTCTCATAGGCCAAAGGGACATCATGCCTTTTTTTATGGAACTAAACATATCAGGAATGCACAGGTTTCTTCACGTTTTAAGCATCAATCCTCTAGGAAGTCACCTCACTCTTGCTCCATAAATAAGCTTAGGAAAACAATCATTTGGCAATGCTTTTATTATGGAAAAAATGGCCATAAAGTATGCTTTTGTTATGCTAGATTAAAAGATAAACATATTTTTGCTGCTAACCCGTATGAACCAAAAAGAAAATAGGTACCAAAGAAAGTTTAATTTTGTAAAATTAGAGGCTCCTCGGCCTTTGCTCAAAATGAAAAATCAAATGTTGAGTGGAGTTGCAGATTTTGAATAGGCTATTGCATTTTGGATATCATAAACTGCAATGTATCTCTATCTCTCCTTATTGTTTACCATGCTTTTATTATAAGGGGAGTTTGAATTATGGATCTTTTATAACTATCATTCCTCTCTTGTTATCCTTAATGCGTGAATAAAACATGTGACACCAAGTAATGTCAACTGAATTATTGTTTGAATATCTTGGGAGATTTGTTGGAAGATGCATATAAATAGGGGGAGTTTTCATTCTCTAATTGTTTTGTAATTTAGATATCATCATTTGATATTTTTAGAATGCTTTTTTCTTAGTATCATCCATTTGCTTTGATGTTGAGAAATTTGATCTAAATATTAAAAGGGAGAATTTTATTTACATTGTCTTTTTTTTTTTGTACCAAATATTTTGGCATTTCTTTTTATCATGATGACAAAATGAGGGGGGAGAAGAATTTTTGGATGCCTTAATTGGTATTACTTATTTGATCAAATTTGGGTACTCTTATTTCAACTCGCTTGATAACATAACATTTAGTTTCCTCCATGTTTTTAATATCCAACATTTGACATCCATTGTGACATATTTGATATCCAACCTAATAAGCAACATTTGTATTTTTGTGTTGTAGCATTTGGTATCCTTTGTGTTTTAAGTTTTGAATATTTTGTATCAAAGCATCTTGATTTTATCATCATTAAAAAAGGAGAAGAATGTTGTGTTAATGAAGAGAATATTTAGAGAATATGTGACCTAAAGGCATTGGTCTCACTCTTCTACTTTGAATGATGTGTTTTGAATGATAACAAAACAATGACAAAAACTTGAGAAGTTTTAATTTTTGTACTTTAGTGTTTTGTATCCTATGAACAAACCCAACGAAAGGTTAAAGGGGAGAATGCATGCAATGGCTATTGAACAATTTTCAAAGGGTATTGAATAATTCCCAATGGGCATTAAAAATTCAACAGGCATTCAAAAATTCACAATGGGCATTGAAGAATTGTTGTCAATGCCCAAAGCACTTTGGATCATCCAACAGGCATTGAGAAATTTATAATGAGCATTAAAAAAGTGTTCTAGTTTGAGCTATGCTCTTTGGACCTCGCCACACATTCTGGACCTCCCAACAAGGTACACTCAAATAATCAATAGGCATTGAGATGTTTCAAATGGGTATTATGAGATCTCCAACAGGCATTGAATCACTTTTACATAAAGCTCACACTTTCTAGAAATCGATCATACTCCAATGGTCATTAAGGCCAAAGCCAACAACCATGGAAAGATGAACAATAGGAGTAGGAACTATACATTGTAAGATCAATATGTGTTGCTTAGAATGAATATGCATTATCTCTTCCAATGGCTATTTTTGCAAAAAAACTATTAGATTGAACATCAACTATTCTAATGCCTAGTTTGGCATTTGACTATATAAGGAACATTTTCAAAGACCAAAAAAGGTTAGAAACTTTGGAGAACAATTGTAAACAAATAGAGAACATCTAGCAAGTTCTTTGTGCAAACCTTTTGGTGTTATTTTGATTTGGGTAGTGTGAGGATTACTTTGTAACTCTTTGAGAATAGGTTTTCTTAAGCATTAAAAGTATATTTGCTACCTAATTGGGAGACATTAACACTACTTAGATCTATCGTTGCTAGTGGTTAAAAAGTTTGGTACTGTGCCTGAGAAAAATACTAAGAGTTGGGTTAACTCTCTTATTCCTTATTAAAAGATAGTAGTTGTAAAGATTGTCCTTAATCTTGAAAAGGAAGGTTGTCATTGAGCATAAAAAAGGAAAAATGTTGTTCTTGAGCTCGTAAAAAGGATAGAAAGGCCTAAGTGAAAGCTTGGGAGTGAAGTAAGCATATTGTCAAACCACTATAAAACTTTGTGTTGATTTGTGTTTGTTTTTTCTGCAAAGTTTGATTTTGTTTTTGTTTATGTTTACAACCTAATTCACCCCCTCCTCCCTCTTGGGTTACCTCATCTCCATCTAAAACAACAGTGTAAATAATTAATAAACTATACGTTTCCATCATTTATAAATTAACACTACAAGAAAGAGATAAAATAGTGATAAACATTAGTGACAAAATAAAATTTGTTGCTAATTACTGACAGATTGATGACAACTAAGTAAGGACTGCAAAACAAAATATTTAGCGATGAATTTGTGAGAGATAGCAATGATTTTATTAATGGAAAAATAATTCGTTGCTAATATACAATTAATTTTTGCGCCTTTGGGAGGCACAAAATGTAGCAACAAGGGATAGGTGATGGATTTTAGCAACATATAATATGTCTATCATTATTTATTGGCAGGAGTGCGTGCCTAATTGGTGAGTTAGATTAGCAATGGACTTATTCGTTGTTAAACAACCGAGTGGGTTGACTTTTGAATGTAGCAACAAAATTAACATTCACCTCTACTTTTTAATAGATTACTAACAGACTACCCATCGCTAAGCTTAATTATATAAATACTATAATTTTTATTATTTATTTTTTTAATTATGTGTTTGTAATGTTTGTGATAATTATAATATGTATAATATATAATTTATATATATATATATATATATATATATATATA
>CATIWR010582379.1:0-31877 GCA_949677035.1 Omphalea diandra | reverse complement strand
GAAATTATTTTATTTAGAGTGGTCACAAGAAGAGATTGCTTACACACACACATATATATATGTGTGTGTGTAAGCAATCTCTTCTTGTGACCACTCTAAATAAAATAATTTCTCTATATTCTTTACCAAAAAAAAAAAGAGTAAGCAGTGGATAGAACATCTTGGATGCTTTTGCTATCTTATCCAATTGAAACCTATCATACCTTAACTAATTATATAGAGGTGGCATTGACGCAGAAATTAAAAATTGGGAATTCACGAACAAAGAAATTAAAATAGAAAAAGAAACTAAGGAACGTGATAAAGATTGTGACGGTCAGTTCAGTTGGTAAAAACGAGTATTGTTCATGATTGTGAGATCACCCAAGACAGAAATAGTTTTACCATAGGAAGGTGATGATAAAGGGATTAGAAATGTGTGGAAGCTCAGCGCTTGTTGTCACTGTTGTACTTATTCAAGTTTTAGTTAATTTTCTTCATTTATTGGATCATAGCAAACTTTGAATAAATTCAATAAAACCAGATCAAAGATGAAGAAAGCATGTAATTCTGATATATCCAATAGAACAAATGATTAAGAAAACAGTGTTTATCAGATTTCTCTATGTGGGTTGAGACCAAAACTCAGCACCAAAATCCAGAAACTATGAACTAACTCAATCATTTAAGTAAAATGAAAATAAAGGTAGGAAAGCTTACTAAGGAAATCTCCCAAGCTGAAATTCTTGGGATCAGCCCATTTTTGATAGTCGATATTAGGCTTTTCAGTATTATCATACCAACCCAAGGAGTCACCAACTGTGTAGTTCTTGTATGCTGCAACATGAGATCCTGAAACACTAACAATAAGAAGAACAAGAAGACAAGAGAAAGGAAGGCATACAGAGCTTGATCTTCTTCTGTGCGTTTTCTGTTCCATTGTTTTTGGGATTTGTGAATCCTTTGGTGTGGATATGAACAAAAAGAGGAAAAAAAGAGGTATGGAAGTGTTATAATCCTTCCTGCTCTTTTTGTGAACTTATTATAAGCCCTTCCATTTCCTTGGAATTACTAATTGTTGTCTCTCTGATGCGTGTTTCGTTTGGTTGTTATTGTTATTAATTGAAGTGATGAATCAGCTTTCCAAAGTATGGTACGGACTGTGGAGCAGATTTTTTTTTGGTCGAAATCATCTAATGCATGTTCCGTGTGGTTACGTTTATGGATTTCTTTTAGAGTAGTTGAGATATTTTAAATTTTTTATTTTAAAAAATTATATGATATTTTTAAAAAAAATTATTTCTAAAACTTATATATATATATATATATATATATATATATATATATATATATATATAATAACTTTATATATCTTTTGAATAATATAAATCTTTGTAATAATCAAGTTCCACTTGTTTTATGGAAGATACTTTATTTATAATTTTTTAGAAAATGTAAATATTTTTATAATTAAAATTGAGTTAAATTCGAATAGTTTTGGATTAAGACTACAATTTAACTTAAAAAATTTCTAATAATTTATAATTAGAAACAATTCAAACTTTCTTGTAAAATAAATCAAATTATCAAATATTTTTCTGAATAAATTTAAATTACATTTTCAAATTTAATAAAAAATCACTATTTATTTGCATCCAATTAGAGTTGTAAATAAGTCGAGCCGAGTCAAGTATTAATTTGTTCAAACTTAGTTTATTTATAAACGAGTTTAGTTCAAGTCGAGTATTCAAAAATTATTTAATGAACGAATCGAATTAGAGTCAAGTATCAATAAGATTGCATAAAACTTGTAAGCCTAAACAAGCTTAATTAAGTTGGAATTTTTTTATTAGAATTAATTATAAATAAAATTATTAATAATTTTTTTTAAAAAAATAAGATTTATGTTTTAAAAATTTAATATATTTATTAATATTCACATAAAAATTTATAAAAATTAGATTTTACATTATAAACGTAAATGACAATATGAAATATATTTTTTTACTATATATTTTAACTAATATATTTTTAAAAAGTTTTTTTTTATATATATTATAAAAATATACATATTTTTAAAAATGTATTTTTATATATATTATAAAAGTATTTTTATACAAATTAAAATTTTGCTTTCATATACAAATTAGCAACAGAAGCGGTGGTTATAGAAATTGATTATGTCAGTGAGATAATGCTTTTTTTTAGTGATGGTTTTTCTTTTATGAAAAAAAAAAAAAATAGTGATTCTAATGTCTCATAATCTTCAATAAGCACACACAATTCTAATTCCATCTTGTTTCGAAAATTTGATTGAACTTTTAGAAGATCTTTAATTTATATAGAAGAAGTGAGGAAAAAAAAAATAGAAGTGTTCAAAATCTTATTCAAATCGTAAAAAATTAAACTACATTTATTAGTTTTGTTTAATATAATTTGATTAAATTTAAATTAAATTAAAATTTTTAAAAATATATTAATTATATTTAATTTTAAAAAATTAAAATCAAATAAATTGAATTAATTAATTTTTATTAAAAAATTTAAATAAATGATATAAATAAAATTTTACATTTCTATATATATATAATTGATATATAATAAATTTATATTTAATAAATAATATAATTTATATTAAATCTTAAAAAATACTTTACTAAAAAAAATTAATTCAAATTGAAGTAAATTAAATAAATTGGTTACAAAAAATTATAATTTAATTTAATTTTTTAAATTTAAAATTTATTTTGATTTTAATGAAAACTAAAATGAAATCGAGGGAGAGCCAAGGAGGACGGCAATGTCGGTGGAATACATGTGAAGATAGCTGGATTGGGGACTGCCTTCGCCCCCAGTGCTATGACTCATTCGTTCATGTGACATACACGCGCGCTCACTCGTGTTTATATATGGAATTCAATGTATTATTTTTTCACCTTTTGTGATGGGTTAATTATTGTCCAATAATTTATTATATTTAATTAAGTAATTTTCATATTTTGATATCATATAATTTAACTTTTATATTTATAATATTATATTATTAAATTTTTTATTAACTTTTTCATTAAAATTATGTGATTTATTATTATAATTTCATGTGATTTGTCATATTTACTTAATTTATTTTTTACTTTTTAATATTATATAAAATAATATTCCTAGTCTATTTATTATATTCTTAGGCCATTTCATTAAATTTTTTAGTAAAATTATTTAAAATTTTCATAATATTTTATTATCCACCAATCTTATTAATTTTTTTTGGTTTTGCAATAAAAAGAAAAATTTAAAATAAATTAACCATAATCACATTAAAGGTATACTAAAGTTATAATTAAATTCAATTAACAAAAACTAATCTCATGCTGAAAACATAAAAGAATTCGGACCATAGATGAAAGAAGACACATAAGAAAAGAATATTCTATCATAAAAAAATTTTATTTTTTTCTTTTACGTTATATTATTCACTAACAAAAAAACAATTCTTAATTCTAACAGAACCAACTAATAATATAACAAATTAAATAAAAAGAGTGCGGATATAAGATCATCGACTTGGCAACAAAGGCTCGAGAGAATATAGCACATCAATAAGTAAAAGTTGTCATCCGATTTTTGCAAAATAATAAGTAAAAGTTCATTAAGAAAAAAAAAGACAACAAATTGAACATCTATGTATAGTAAAGCAGGATTTTGAAATTGTTTTATGTATTTCTTATCTCGTATAATAGAGTATAAAACCTTTTATAGACTTCTTACAACTTGTTCCTAAAGTCTAGGGGAAAAAAATATAGTAAGAAATAATTACAAAAGATATATACAATCACAACAAATTAGGAGATAATCATGCAATCTTCTACACTTCACCTCAAGTTGGTGCATAGATATTTTGCATACCCAATTGTCTAAAGCTTGATGAAAGATCCTACTTGATACTACCTTAAGATATCTGCAAGCTGATCCTCAAATCTAACATGAGGAACTTCAATTATCTTTGCTTCTAGTTGTTTTTTTAAATAAAATGTCTATCAATTTCAAAATCATTTATAATATTTAATTAAATTATAGTAAACTAAATTATTTTTATAAGTATTTATGTAAAGTATGAGTGTATTTCAAAATAAATAGTTTTAAACTATTAAAAAATTATAATTTAATCTACCAAATTTTAAAAAATACTTAAAAATAAAACAAAATCAAACTACCATGGTTTCATTTAATTTAATTTAGTTAAACTTTAAGATTTAGTTCAATTTAATTTAATTTTTTAAAATTTTGATTTTTAATTTTTTAATTCTATTTAGTTTTGAACCAAATGTAAAACCATACTAACTAAGACCTTACTATTTCTCATTTTTGAACAGTCACTCCCCAACTCATTTCTCAGCTGAGTTCATGCTCTAAGTTGATTTTGTATAGCTGGTTTCTCAACTTTAAATATTCGTCGCTTGAATCGATTCTTAGCTGTGTTCATGCAGTTTAACGTCTTAATTGTTTCAATCAAATGAGGTTTGATCTATATCTTTATCTTTAAGAATCATGTTCATCTAAAATCTCTGCTGCATCCATGCTTAGCACTGTAGGAGTCATGCTTATGCTAACAACATCATCCTTAGGAACTCTGCTCATACTAAGATTTCAAACCAACCTTAATAATTAAGATCATCTAGACTTTAAAAGTTGTATTCACACTAAAGTCTTCTTAAAAATTGTGCCAACACTGCTATCTCGATTGAAGTCGTGTTGGATAGTAACTCATATTTAATTTGGCATTATATTATTGAATTTATAGTGTTTAACTTTTTAAAATATTTTTTTAGGAAAGCATGAAGTTATATTTATATATTTGGGTTCATCGATTACTTAATTTATAAATTTCTCATTTTTCTAAAGTATAGTTAATGGTTTTAAAAAATTAATTTGAATTTCATATCATTTACATGATATAAATAGCAAATAAAAGAAATGTAATTGATATTCAGGATATGCAAGTGATATATTAATTTTTTACAAAATGGCATATTAATTTTTTCAAGGAATAGTCAAATTATATATTGAAAATAAAAGACATAAGTTTATTTGGAGTTTGACGTTGTGTTAAAGAGGGTCGACTGCAAATAGCTTCACCTATATTTATAGGGTTAAATGAATACTTTGAGTCTTTGGGTTTTTCCATATTAATTTATTTAGTTTTTTATTTTTAAAAATTGTATTAAAACGATTTTGTATTTTAATTCTGTTCAACTATATTGTATTTCCATTAAATTTTCAATCTTTTTTCATTATTCCAGTCTAAAAATCAAAATATAAGTAAAAAATTTTTAATAAATATAAAAAATACCCTTACCCTTAATAAAATCTTACTTTCCTTTGATAAAATCTTACTTTCCCTTAATTAAATCTTATTTCCCTTGAGCAAAATCTTTCTCCTCTCTTTTCTTTTAATTTCTTCTCTCTTTCTTTCAATTTCCGTTCTCATACTATAAATGGCAGTGTTGAAAATGATGAGCAATGAAGACGAATTCTGTGATGAGCACACACCATTTTCTCGTCTCTTTTCCTTTTTAATTGACACTAAAAAATGAAGATTTGAAAAGAATCCAAATAAAAGATAGGAGAGAAAAGCATTGTTGGGTTTAAGGATCAACAAGTTTAAAAAATGAATTTTGAAGCATGGGCATGACTCCTGTGAAATCAGCTAGACTCTCCATTTCTCATTGTTCGATTGTGACTTTCTCTTTTGTCGAAGATGATGCTCCTAAACACACAACAAACATCATTTTCTGTTCTCTCGAAGATGATGCTCTTGTGGAAGATGATACTCCCATGTTCGTTTGTGACCTTCAATTTCACAAAATTGATGGAGATGAGTTTCGGTGATTTTGATGATAAAAATAGAGGTTGAATTCGATCTGAGCTTGATTTTAGTTTGAGGTCGAATGGGTTTCGTTAATAAAAGCTTCTCTCTTTGGTTTTGCTAACATGTAAAGGGTTTTGCTTTTGTATTTTTTAGATTTTTATTTCTTGTGGTTAGGGATAGAACAAGAAAAGCAGGTGTCCAGAGAAGAGTTTATGAGTTTGTTGATTGTCTTTTGATTTACCAAAAGAGGAGTTTGATTTTCGTTTTTATGTTGATGGATCTTTGAGTTTTATGGATTCTAAGTTTGTTTTTTGATTTGTTGTTGATTCGATTTTGATTCTCATCTTTATTGCCTTTTATAATATTAAGGGTTGTTGATTTTCATATAAGGGTTGTTTTCCATTCTCATATTTTCGAATTTAGATATTTATTTTTTCTTATTTTAGATCAAGATCTTTTAGTGAAAAAAAGAAAATTTGATATATAATTAAGGATATTATAAATATTTTATAAAAATTTAATAAAAAAATATAATAGTTAATAAAATTAAAATAAAAGAATGTTCGAATATTATTTTAAAAATAAAAACATTAAATAGTATAAAAAGGTAAAATGAGCGTATTTAAACCATATTTTTATTGAGATAATATTAAATGGAGAGGAAAGATAAGGCAGTTGAAGAAAATGAATGCAAAGTCAGAAGAATTTTCTTCGGATTGTTGTGCTAAAAACCGTGAAACTGGGATATAAAATTGTTTTGCTTATCCTTTTGGGGTGACAAAGCCAATCATATGCTGCCAGGTTACCACTTCATGGCCAGACACTGATATGGAAAGCTATTGCCGCCGAACTGCGAACTGCAGTACCATGTGGGTACACCCATGGTTTTGAAAACCGGACCGAACCGGTCGGATCGATAAAACCGAGAATCGGCCATCTGTCCAGTTCAAAACCATTTAAAAAAACCGGATAAATATCAAACACCAAAACGACTGCGTTTTGGAACACCCAGCTGCCCTATTTCGTCATTTTGTTCGACTCAAAACGGCAAAACCCAAAACACTGTCTTGATGTGACAAAACGCGCCCTTTTGTGTTTTATTTGGAGATTAAGAAGGCTGACGAGTTTGAAGCAGAAGAGATATGGCTTTTGTTTGGAGATTAGGAAGCTTGAAGAGAACAAAGTAGAAGAGACATGGCTTTGGAGGTTAGGCTTTAACATTCACGTTGTGGCGCACGCACTGGCATTAGTGGGCATGATTATGGTACTGGCATGGTGCATGTGCTATAGAGATGGCTTAGCCTGAGAAGAATCCAGCCAAAATCTTATCTTCAATGTTGAATCGCTCTTTTTCCTTAATATTCCTTGATTGCCCTTCTGTTTGGTATTTTTTTTCCTCCTTTTGCTTTTGCGTCTTCTCATTTGGTATAAAATTGGTACTTTTCTTCTGTTTGGTGTAAAAATTAAAATATATATTATATAAACATTTTCTTATGTCTGGTTGAAGAAAAATCTCCCCTTCAATGTGATTGTATTTGCTCCTGTTTGATATAAACTTTGAAGTATATAGTATGTAATGTATGTGGACCGGATCAATGGTCCCATTGGTCTGAGAATTGGCCACTTAACCAATTTAACCACTATTCTGGTTTTAAAAACATTGGGTACACCAACTGGAATAGCTTTCAGGAAAATATACTTTTACTCTTTAACAAATTTGTAAAGTTTTTTATTTTTAATTAACCAAAAGCATATATTATTCAATAAATCAATCAATTTTAAATATTATCTGAATAAATTTTTTTTTTTTTAAGGAAGATTGAAACAAGTAACCTAAGAATATATGTAAAGAAAAATAAATAAAGAAACAAACAAAATGGAGGTTTAAACTTATACTAAGATTTTTCAGTGTTTAAATTAGATCAAGTTAGATTAATTTAATTTATTTTTTAACTCTTATTTTAAATATGCTAAAGTGTACAAAATTTTTTTTATTATTTGAAAATCAATCAATGATCAATTCTTTTTTATCAATTCAAGAGATATTTAAAAATATGTTAATCCTTTAAAATTCTTTTCCTTTCCTTTACTCCATTGGAGCTTAGCTTTTTCATTGACAGTTGTCAAAGATAAGAGACCCCGCTCTGTTGCTACTGACTACTAGTGTGATTGATGTGTATTATTTGACTAATGAGCTTAGATTAATTAGTGTAAATTGGAATTACTTACCGCTTTTCAATATTTCAATCACTCAATATTGATATAATATTCAATATAATTTACAAATTTCGCATTTTTATAGTTTTCACTTTATAAAAAGAAACTAAGAAAATTAAGAAAAATAAAATAAAATACTTTAATTCTTGAAAAAAATAAAAAAGTGAATGAATAAATAGTGGATATAACATATTAGATGCTTTCTCATGTAACTTATAAACAGTTCTTTTCCTTTGGATTCATTAGTTTAAGTACTGAACTAACTTTTCAAGGAATGATATGGACCATACCTTGGATTCACTAGTTTAATTTTAATACTTTAAAAAAAAAAAGTGTAAAAATAGGCATATATCAAATCAATACATCATTTATATTTGATAAAAATTAATATTTAAAAATATAAATAATTATGAGCATAATATCAATTTCAAATGAATTATTATAAATAATTATTGTATATATTGTTATATTATTGGATGAATATATAAATATTAATTAAGTTATTATTATTTTATAACATATTTATTATTTTAAAGAAATTATTATCAAATAAATAAAATAAAAAATTATAATTAGATCAATATAAAAAATTTAAAAATAATATAATTTTCAATAAAAAAAATAATAAAATTCATAGTTCATTTTTATTGATTATTTTTTATTTTTTTATTTTTCTTATTATATATGAAAATTAACAGTGATTATCATTTATATGAAGAATTTCCTATATTGTTAAACTTTCAAATTATTTTTATGTGAAAATCTTTTTATATTATTAATTTTTTATATTGTTTGGCTAATTGAGGAAACTAAATATTTAATTATTAGTTTACTTGTCACATGACAAAATGAAAATATATTATATTGCTACTTATAAAAAAAATACTATATTACTTACACAATTACTTGACAAAAGGTACATATTTATTTAAAATTGAGTTAAGATCAAAATTAAGTATATATTGATTAGAGATTGATGGTTTGTCTTACTTAAATTGTTTATTTAATTTTTAGAAAAAATAAGTTATTAATAAGTATAATAATGAAATTATAACCAAGTCTCGTTAGTGTTGAAATCTCATCCCGATAGAGTTTTTTCAAAAATCGAAATAGAATTATTCTGGAAAAAAAATCAAAATAGAATAGGACAAATATCTCTATGATCAAAATGGAATTGAATCCATTAAAAGTTCAGTCTTGAAATTTCGTAATAAAATGAAGATTTTCAAAATTCTAAAAAAAATGAAGAATTTCAAAATTCCAATATTAGTTATCTCATGCTCACCCCTATTTATTAGAAATTTATTTTATAGAAAATTAGGTTTTATATTCTTTAGTTCGCATATTTTTTCAAGAAATTTCAATTAAATTATATTTATTTTTGTCACTAACTTTAGAAAAATATATTATAAAATACTATTTTACCTGTAAGATATTAATAAAAATAGTTTTATCCCGTTAAATAATTTAACATTATATTTTAATTTTATTTATAATTTAACATTATTCTTGAGTAAAATTAATAGGTAATTCTAAAACATTTACTTTATATTATTAATATCATATGTTTTAAATTATAAATAAAATTAAAATTAAAATTTTGCTTTCATATACAAATTAGCAACAGAAACGGTGGCTATAGAAATTGATTATGTCCGTGAGATAATAATTTTCTTAGTGATGGCTTTTCTTTTATGAAAAAAAATAGTGATTCTGATGTCTCATAATCCTCAATAAGCACATACAATTCTAATTCCATCTCATTTCGTAAATTTAATTGAACTTTTAGAAGATCTTTAATTTATATAGAAGAAGTGAGAAGAAAGTAGAAGTTTTCAAAATCTTATTCAAATAGAAAAGAATTAAACTACATTTATTAGTTTGGTTTAATATAATTTCATTAAATTTAAATTAAATTTAAATTTTTTAAAAAAATTAATTCAATTTATTTTAAAAAATTAAAATCAAATAAATTGAATTAATTAATTTTTATTAAAAATTTAAATAAATGATATAAATAAAATTTTACATTTATATATATAATTAATATATAAATAAATTTATATTTAATAAATAATTAAAATAATATAATTCATATTAAATCTTAAAAAATATTTTACTAAAAAAATTAATTCAAATTGAAGTAAATTAAATAAATTGGTTACAAAAAATTATAATTTAATTCAATTATTTAAATTTAAATTTTATTTTGATTTTAATGAAAACTAAAATAAAATCGAGGGAGACACAAGGAGCACGGCAGTGTCGGTGGAATACATGTGAAGATAGCAGGATTGGGGACTGCCTTCGCACATGATACTATGACTCATTCATTCATGTGTTATACACGCGCACTCACTCGTGTTTATATATAGAATTCAATGTATTATTTTTTCACCTTTTGTTATGGGTTAATTATTGGCCAATAATTTATTATATTTAATTAAGTAATTTTCTTATTTTGATATTATATAATTTAACTTTTATATTTATAATATTATATAATTAAATTTTTTATTAACTTTTTCATTAAAATTATTTGAATTATTATTATAATTTCATGTGATTTGTCATATTTACTTAATTTATTTTTTACTTTTTAATGTTATATAAAATAATATTCCTAGTATATTTATTATATTCTTAGGCCATTTCATTAAATTTTTTATTAAAATTATTTAAAATTTTCATAAATTTTATTATCTACCAATCTTATTAATTTTTTTTGGTTTTGCAATAAAAAGAAAAATTTTAAATAAATTAACTATAATCACATTGAAGGTATACTAAAGTTATAATTAAATTCAATTAACAAAAACTAATCTCATGTTGAAAACATAAAAGAATTCGGACCATGGATGAAAGAAGACACATAAGAAAAGAATATTCTATCATAAAAAAAATTTTATTTTTTTCTTTTACGTTATATTATTCACTAATAAAAAAATTTTTTAATTCTAACAGAACCAACTAATAATATAACAAATTAAATAAAAGAGTGCGGATATAAGATCATCCCCTAGGCAACAAAGGCTCGATAGAATATAGGAGCAAAATATGGCTAAAAGATAATGGATATACAAATTCATTTTTGAACAAGTTAAATAATGATAATTATAATTTACAAATATAGATATGAGTCAATTTATGAATGATAAAAAACATAATTCATATACACTATAAAAAAATTTAATTCAAATTAAATTATTTTTAAGAACTAAAAATGACTTTTGTAGTTTTATGGATCAATTTGTGAATAATAAAAATATATTAATGAGTCGAACAATTAAATTTATGTCTACTTTAAATTCTGAAGCTTGTTGGCTAATTTGAACTATTAAGTAATTACTTATTTTTTTATTTTATATTATATTTATATGTATTTTTATTAGATACTTAGAAATGCAGTTTTTTGTAATAGAAAAATGTTTATATTTATGAATTTTCATAATTTAGAAATTTTTTATAGTAGAAAAATTTTTGCTAGATGTCATCCTATATTATTGGCTTTTGATTTTAAAGTTAAATATATAAAAGGTGAAACTAATTCAATGCATGATTCTCTAACTCGAGAAAATTTATGTGGGATATAAATGAGGCTAATACATATTAACCTAGGACAAATAGAAACGCTATCTTTCCAATAATTATCCTTTAATCCATCTAATTTGATAACCCCATACCGTCAACATTTTCCTATTATCTTATATTATACCTTATTCAGTAAGATCTTATAGATCTCCATACTAAAAAGTCTCCTTTATAAACTATCTATTATGAGTGAAGTTATAATATAAAATAAAATTAAAAAACTTAGTTAAAAATTCTACTCAAATAGTTAGAGAATATCTCATTTGTTAGATGCTTCCAACAAAATATTGAGTTAAAAAACCAGACAATATTATGAGGTCATACTTATAGAAGAAGACTATGCACTTGTAGTACATAATAATTGAAATACCATAAATTATATAATGATTTTCTAAATTAATTAAATATCCTCATAGAGATTAGAGTTTTAACCCACATAAACCTAGGTACTTTAAAATTATAAATATATATGTGCAACCCTATACTTTGCAAGATAAGTTAGTGCTCTAATAGCACTATGATATGGTACTTCATGACCAAGAATTTCTTCACTATTATCTCAAGGATGGAAAAGATCCTTTTTTTAGATCAAGGGATCAGACAATTATAGGAGAACTTGAGATTTATCCATGTCAAAATGCTTTAATATCTTTTGATGTAAGCGGATTGGTGAACAAAAGTTCCTTTGATAAATGCTTAATTTGCAAGCCAAGACAAAATTTTGTTTGCTTTAAATTCTTCATTTCATATTCATCTTTCAAATATATTATGGTCTCTATTAGCTCTTGAGGAGTTTCAATAATATTCAAATCATTAACATAAATTGCAATAATAGTAAATCCAAATTCTGAGTTCTTAATAAAAACACATGGGCAAATTAGATTGTTAGTGTATCCTTTGTTGAATAGATATTTACTAAGATAATTATATTATATGCGTCTAGATTGCTTTAATCCATACAAGATCTTTGTAATTCAATTGAATACATTTCCTAAGGCTTTGAATTGCATGTTTCAAGAACCTTTAATCCTTCAAAAACTTTCATGTAAATATCATTATCAAGTGATCCACACAGATAATTTATAATAACATCCATCAAATATATATAAAGTCCTTCAAAAGTCATCAGTCGAATTAGAAATCTCAATGTAATTGCATCTACCATAGGTGAATAAGTCTCCTCATAATTAATGTTAGGTCTTTGAGAAAAACTTTATGCTACAAGTCTTGTTTTATATCTTACAATTTCATTTTTCTCATTACATTTGCACTAATTCCCATTTGTAACCAACAAGTTTTACACCCAGAGGTGTTGACACAATAGGTCCAAAACTTGACGTTTTTCAAGTGAGCTTAATTTTGCATGGATTACATCTTTCCATTTTGGCCAATCATTTCTATGTCGACATTCGTTGACGGACTTCGGCTCATGATCCTTTATTTCTTTTACAATGTCAAATGTTGCTTCATATACTAATATCTTATTGACAACAATTTCATTTTGATTCAATCTCTGTCCTAAAATGACATAACTTATTAAGATCTCTTTATTATCATCATTTTCAGGTACCTGAACTTCATCTGAAGTTATTTGTTCAGTTATGTCAACTTTTTATGTTATAGGTTCTTCAGGAGTATTATTAATTATTGAATTGCTAAATTGCTTATTTTGCTCCCTTTCTTTCTTGGATTTTAATCCTTGGAACTGAGTGGTCTACCATGCTTTTGGCGTGCATTACACTTATATTCTTGTGTATTCATTTGTCCTATTAGTATATTAATACAAACATGAGAATTAGTAGTTGGTATATGTGATTTTGTTACTCTTTTCACATCATTAAATGCATATGGTAACTGATTTGCAATCTTTTGCAAATGAAAAATTTTATGAACTTCTAGTTCACATTGATTTGTACGAGGATTAAAATGAGATAAAGATACTATATTCCACAAAATATTATTTCCAGTTGTTGTTTATCTCCTCCTAATGTTGAAAACACTGTCTCATCAAACTGATGGTCAACAAATTGTACCATGACAATATCTCCTATCAAAGGTTCAAGGTACTTAATAATTGAAGAAGATTCAAATCTAACATAGATTCATAGTCTTCTTTGGAGACCCATCTTAGTGGTTTTGTGGTGGAGAAATTGGAACATATACTATACAACCAAAACTTCTTAGATGGGAGATTTCTGGCTCTTGGCCAAAAATATGTTGATAAATAGAGTATTTATGATATGCAGTTGGCCTTATACGAATAAGTGTTATAACATGCAATATGGCATGTATTTTGTTTTGATAAGTAAAGGCCTCACAATTAATTTTAGCCTTTTAATAAAAAATTCTACAAGCCCATTCTACATGTGTATATGAACAACATGATGCTCAATAGTAATCCCAATTGACATACAATAATCATTAAAAGTTTAGGATGTAAATTCTCCAACACTGTCAAGATGAATAGTATTGATTGCATAATAAAAAACTATGCCTGCAATCGGATTATTTAAGCAAAGAGCCTCTCAAAAGCAATATTACCACTATATAATATGCATACATGTGACCAACATGTTAATGCATGTATTAATACCATAAAATACTAAAATGGTCCTCACGTTGCAATAATAGGCCCCATATGTCTACTTGAATTCACTCTAGAAATGTAGGAGATTCAATTGCAATGTATAAGATTCAATTGCAACTTTCATAAAAGATGGTCGTAATTAATTTTCCTTGAAAACAAGTGGCACATGAAAAATCTTTGGACAAAAGAATCTTACAATTCTTTAAAGAATGTCCATGTGAATTTTCTAGAATTTTGTACATCATTATCGAACATGAAAAGCCCAAGTGGGCATGCCAAATAATAAAGTCCTTTTTGTTCAATAAACCTTTATTCATTACCACATATAATTGAATTGGACATGTAAATGTATAATATAATTTAGAAGAGTATGCTGGTATTTTTTCCAATATGTGTTTTTCCCTTGAGACAATAAATGTGATATAGAGATATTCAACATCATTTTCATTTGTTGTCTCAATATGATAACCATTACAACATATATCTCTGACACTTAGTGCATTTTTATTTGACATACTAGAAAACATGACATCATTAATTACAAATTTTGTGCCTCCAGGCAATAATATATCAGCTCTTCCACAACCTCCAACAAGAGTAGTAACACCAGATATTGTGCTAACATTAGCTTTAACTAATATAAGGTTGGAAAAATATCTTTTATCTTTAAGAATAGTGTGTGTTGTTCCACTGTCTGCCAAACGAAGAGCTTCACACAAAACACACAAAAATTAGAACAAACTGAAATCACTTACAATTATTGATTTATAAGTCATATTAAAAGTAGAACATTTAGAATAACTTAGTATGAAAATATCACTTTATGCCATATTTTTGTTATTATAATTAATTAAATTCTCAAAACTTTCACAATAATTCTCAAAGAAATTTGGAACATCCAAGTGTGTAAAATCCATAGGATAATGGTGTTCAACAAGATTTGTCTCAACACCTTTTTTTTTCCTCTTTTAAAAGAGTCTGATGAATCTTTCCTTCAAATTAGTTCAAAGAACATATGGATCTTTTACTGTTCATTATTCAGTTTTTAAACCTTCATGGAGATGATGTGGAAGAAATGTCACTGTCTTCGTACGATCTTGTGAGGATGTCTCATTCCTCTCTTTTATTGTATCTCAAGGTTCATAGCATCAAAGTGAAAATTCAACACCAATAGTCCATGTCAAATAATTATTCATAGAAATATCAAGGGTAATGAACTCTAGCTTTGTGAGGTTTGACATATGAAAACTATTACACATAGTAATAATTAGATAAAAGAAAAATATAATACATATAAAATTACAATTTCTTTATACTTATTAGTTTGTTATCTATAATTAAAAAATTTGAAAAGAAATAAAAATAATAGAATAGTGATATGCATATAATAATTTCATCATTAAGTATAATAAAGAAAATAACAATATATAAACATAATAAAGAATAGTTTAGAAATTTTTTTACCTTAAATTTAAAGGTCAAATTAAATGGATTGGTGGAGACTCATGCTAATAACGTGTTATAAAATAAAAGTTGAATAATAACTAGAGAAAACAAACTAAAAGCATAAGAATATAAAGAAATTTCTTTTCTTTTATTCACTTGTAAAATAAGTATTTCTATCATCTTTATTTATAGCCTAAAAGATATAAGAAGAAGGGTCAAATAGTCATTTATTATTTTTTTGAAATATTTTTTAAAATGTCAATTTGGATTCTTTATTATTTATTTAATATTTTCTTATGATTTATTACAAAATAATTTTTTTAGAAAATATTTTTAATTAGGTAAATTATATTTAAATATAACTTGATTTGATTTTTTATTTAAATTTGATTTGATTTTTTATTTAAATACTTAATAAATTAAATATCATTTTTAAGTAAATAACTAAACGTAATGAAAATAAGTAATTGAATTAAGTTCATATTGAATTAAAAATAAAATTTTTATTTTTAAAATTTTTAAAAATTAAGTTCATTTTTATTTTTTATGTAACTCAAGTGTTAATTAAAATTAAGTCATTTCTTGTTAAGGACTGATATATTAACCATAAAAATTTGCGATTTATTAAAAAAAAAAGAACTAAATATTAAACGACCTATATGGTAAACTACCCTCACTTGATGAAAATTGAAAAAAAAAATAATTGAAATTAATTTCAGAGTTAAAGAATTAAAAATAGGGAAAAAAAGTACTAAACTAAAATATTTCCAGGAATACAACTAGGGGTGAGCAAAAACGAACCGAAATCGAAAAATCGAATCGAACCGAGTGAATTCGGTTTATTCGGTTCGGTTTTAAAGTAAATTCAGTTCGGTTCAGTTTAGAAAAATAGGAAAATTTGGTTTTTAATTTCAGTTCAGTTTAAAATTGAGAAAACCGAATAAACCGAATTTGTAAGATTTTTTAATTTTTCTTTTAATTTGAGTTTAAAAAACTAAAAATAAATTATTTTATATAAGATAAAAAAAACCCAACAGCCCATTGAGCCCAAAACCAAAAACTGAACAAAACTAAATCGATTTTTTTCGATTCGATTTACTTTGGTTTATCTTAAATTTCAGTTCGATTCAGTTTAAATTCGGTTTGAACCGAACCGACCGATTGCTCAGCCCTAAATACAACAACAAGCGGACCATTACAATTAACTCGAGAAAGATGATGATTTCTGTGCATATGTCATCTTCGATTATTTTTTCTTCAGGTTTAACTCAAGGGTAATCAAGAAAATAATCATCTTCAGGTTGCTCATCATGGACTTTCTTCATGTTCATATCACTCCTACGCTTTTGCAGAACACAATTCAACAAATCATCAGGAACATTAAGGGTCTCGTATCCGACCATCTCAGGATCAAAGAATACCACTGCTTTGCTTCAGTTCTTCTTTGTTAGTGTTAGCTTTTTACGCCAGTTTTCAGCAACCATATTAGCAAATTTTTGTTTCCTGTTCTTCTCCTTCTGTTTTGCTGCATACTTTCTTTGCAGCGCCTTGTAGGCGGTGCCATCGAAGGAGAATTCTACCGGAAAACCCATAAGAGAGATTATGATGTTGTTGTTCTGAAAAGACGCTCAAAGGAAAATGAAAGATTTCTCTGCCGGGATTTTGATGGAAAAAACAATGCATGGAAACCCATTTTATATACGCACGCTCATACGCATAGTTACTGCTAGTCCTTTTCCCAACTTGATTTGGATTTTATTTTTAGCTTATTTTCCAAGCTTGACCAGGATTTTGACACGTCAGTTGAATTGGATTTGGCCTAGCTACGGATATTCAAGAGAGTACCGTAGAAAGTTCCGTATAGTCCAAGTATACAACTCTATATATGTATACATTTGTATGCATAATTTTTTATAGGAATTTAGTGCAGCTGCAAGGATGTGATTCGTCAATATGTATGATAAGAAAGTATTGGAGACATACAATCTACTAGGATTCATGGATCAATTTTTTAAATCAATCATGGAACTTAAGATCACCTAACCACCTCTCTTTTTTTTGTTTTTTCATTATTTCATTTTTGCCCTGATTCTTGTCATACCAAATGTGTATTATACATTATTTAAAAATTTGATCAGATTGATCAATAAGATTAATAAAATCAGGAATCAGATTATTGATCAGTTTAATTGATTTTAAATTGTAGTGTTCACCCTTCATGTTTTTTTATGAGAAGAAATAACTTGGAAGTCAAAAATTTCTTATGATGTCCTGAATCAAAAGCAAATATTGCAAAGCAGATGCAGATATAATATAGTACCCCTTTCGGTGGGTTAAGTCATAAGTTAAAATTCTCACCCACCAAACTCAAACACCACAACGCCCCCACCCCCCCCACCACAAAAAAAAAAAAAAAAAAAAAAGGTAGATACTGCCAAGCAAGAAGGTTTCTGAATTCCGAGCATGAAGAGTCTCCCCTAAACGACCATATTTGCTCAGGCGGCAAACCTGATTTTATGAATGTTACACCCTTCAATCAGGTTCGCAGACAGCATAACAATAATATGATAACAGTTGTTTGGATGAGCTAGCATTTTTTTTGTCGCTGTTTTGGCTCAATCAATGATTCAAAGATGTTCCACCACCACCCTAACAAATAGGGTATTTTCAACAAGTGCAAGACCACCTGACAACAACAAACCAATTATGTATTCTACTCTTTCAAATTGCAGATTTTGCGAATACAAAATTAATTTTAAAAAAAAATTAATATTTAAACTTTTTATCAATATCTATCAAATCAGATTGTCAATATAATTGAACTATTTTTAAGAACAAATACAAATATTTCAAAATATTAAAATGGGGTAGTTTAATTGCAATGCCAAACATAGGTGAAAACCCCAAAAAGAAATAGGCTTATGATCCATATTAATTGCAACACCCCGAAATATTCGACGAAGAGCATCAAATACTTGAAACCTTCATTATATTTTATATAGGAATGAAAATAAAGAGCAAATCCAGACGCGTAACATGAACAGAAATACAAAACAACTTTCATCTCCCACATGCCCAACTATTACAAAGATTCACCGATGATTAATAGGTACTTATCCAACTGTATTCAGAATATGCCCAGATCTATAAGATTCACCCATATTCTCGATATAAATCACAAGATAATAATGTAAGCAATATCATATGCAGTACAAGCCATGTAAAAGGGACCTCTAATAGCTCATTGCATTTCACCCATGCCATCTTCCTCCTCATATTCCAGCTCCTCTTCAGCTGTGGCATCCTGGTACTGCTGATATTCAGATACAAGATCATTCATGTTGCTCTCAGCCTCAGTGAACTCCATTTCATCCATGCCTTCCCCAGTGTACCAATGCAAGAAAGCCTTTCTCCTGAACATAGCTGTGAATTGCTCACTGACACGTCTGAACATCTCCTGGATCGAGGTTGAGTTTCCAATGAAGGTTGATGCCATGGAAAGCCCCTTTGGAGCAATGTCACAGACACTGGACTTGACATTGTTGGGAATCCACTCAACAAAGTAAGAGGAATTCTTGTTTTGGACGTTGATCATCTGTTCATCCACTTCTTTTGTGCTCATCTTACCCCTGAACATGGCTGAGGCAGTCAGGTAGCGCCCATGGCGTGGATCTGCAGCACACATCATGTTTTTGGCATCCCACATTTGCTGGGTAAGTTCTGGGACTGTTAGTGCACGATACTGCTGGGAACCACGCGATGTCAGAGGAGCAAAACCAACCATAAAGAAATGCAGTCGAGGGAAAGGGATGAGATTCACAGCAAGCTTCCTAAGATCTGAGTTAAGCTGACCAGGGAACCTAAGGCAGCAGGTGACCCCACTCATAGTTGCAGAGATCAAATGGTTCAGATCGCCAACTGTCACATAATCAGCAAGCCAAAGCTAATATAGTGCATGTACATTATAGGAAATAAAATGTAAAAATGAGAATAATTCCAAAATAGGAAAATGGGCAAGCGTCAATAAAGAGTCAATACAATTCCTATGGATATAACCATAGAATTGTTGAAGAAAATTTATCAAAATCAAGAAAATGAGATGCCAATCCATTGTCCACAAGAATCAGTTGTCTATAAAATAAAATTTAAATGGTGATTTAACAAATATACAAACACCATCAACTACAAAGCTCAAAGTCCCAAAACCTGTTATATGCAGGTACAAATTACAGTACCTTGTCATCTTACTCAGAAATTAAAAGCTCAGAAGTAATAAAAGCAGAATCCAGATAATTGAAAATTTTAGTCACAATAAACCAGATCAAATGACTGGCACCTAGAAAATACATAAAAGAAACATTATGAGCTCTTACAAATTGGACTTACATGGCATTTTAAGCTATCCTACATTGTAATGATATTTAAATCTCAACAACAAATTTACTCATAACATACAAGCTTGGAACTAACAGAGATGTCATTATCAAACAATCAAAGCCATGGCTTTAAATCGCAATTGGGGCCGTAATCATAAATAAAAAAATACTAACATTTATAGTTTTGGTCCAAAAGTAACAATACTTAAATAGTAGTGTCCCAACTAAATACAGAGTAGAAGATAAAAATTTTACCTTACTAATACCAAAAGGAATGTCTGAGAGGATATAGAGTTTAGTTTGCATTTTGATTTTACCTAATACCAAACGGAATGTAGTAATGCAAAAAGGGAAGGGAAGGAGGACAGAAGAAGGAAAGAAAGGAAGGGGGGGTTGGCTGGGCAGGAGAAAGCAAATTCTGCTACTGCTCTTAAAAGTTATGGCCTTAATGGCCATTCCATTAAAACTTAGCGACCCTAACAATCATTACCAATATGTAATGGTCATTATCAAGACAAAAAGAAATATTTATCCTTCCAAAATCCCATTACATGACGGGCATTATTAAAAAACTTGGTCAAAGCAAACATTAAATTAAATGAACCACTAAGTGCAAACGATAAACTTAACAGTAGCCAATGCCTTCAGGAAATAGTGGAAAATCCAGCCAAGCAACCAAGGAAATCCCAACAAAACCCAATCAGGCCAAACAAATACAAAGAAAAAGGATAAAATTTTCATAAAACTAATGCTTATTTTCCCTTTGATGAGATAGTTTTATGGTAACTAAAATTAAGTCTCAATCTTGAATGCATATCCAGACAACAAAATCAGAAAAGAAATATTTACCAACCCCATGATTTACAAAAGCAAACTAAAATTAAGTCTCAATCTTGAATGCCTATCCAGACAATAAAATCAGAAAAGAAATATTTACCAACCCCATGATTTACAAAAGCATCTGTTCCAAGAATTATTACCTATTAGTTGATCAAAGTCGTTCTTCTTTAACCAACTCAACATGCCAAACTAACTGGCCACAAAATGCAAAAAAATATAGAACATACAATCTTTGGATGAAACATAAAAAAATAAGATGCACTTACAGCTGGGAGTAGTTAATTTGAGAGTCCTGAAACAGATATCATACAAGGCCTCATTGTCCAGAACCATGCACTCGTCAGCATTCTCAACCAACTGATGTACAGAAAGGGTGGCATTGTACGGCTCCACAACAGTATCTGAAACCTTGGGTGATGGAAACACAGAGAATGTGAGCATCATCCTGTCAGGGTATTCCTCCCTGATCTTAGAAATCAGAAGAGTCCCCATTCCAGACCCGGTTCCACCACCAAGCGAGTGGCAAACCTGAAACCCTGCACAGGCACAACAAATATATCGGCCTTAGTTGGAATATTCCTTATACAAGAATATAATCCAACTATATCACTACAATTCAATATAGTGGAATTCCTCCAAATTTTAACAATGATAGCGTTCATTTGAATACCAATTATTTTGCCTTCATTTATACAGACCACATTTAATTTAAATCAAATGTATTCTTGCCACCTCAATTCTGGCATGGTTTACATTTATATTCCTTCTGAAACGACTTGTTTCTTAGCTTACAAATTATACTTTTTTTGCACCATTAAAAAGTATAATTTAGTCTTGCAAATTTTAATTTTAAGTTTCCAAAAAAAAAAAAAAAAAAAGAGAGATAAATTACAAATACAAAATGACCCTATAAACCTCAATCAACAAGACCATTAAACGTTGAAGACACAATTCTCAGCTTAGTTCCAAAAGAGCCAGTTTAAATGGGATGAATTCTTGCCACGTCTCTTTTGGTATGTGACTTATATTTCTTTCAAAAATGATTTTTTTTACCATAAAAAACGTTTTAAAAAATCATAACAGAAAATTGGCCAAATAGAACTAAATCCAATTACATTGTGGAAATTTTTAAACTTTCCAAAAAAAAATTCAATCACAATACCAAGTGAACCAACAAACCTAATCAATAAAAATAGTATTTTATACCTTGAAGACAGTCACAATTCTCAGCCTCCTTCCTAACAACATCGAGAACAGCATCAATGAGCTCCGCTCCCTCAGTGTAATGCCCCTTAGCCCAGTTATTTCCAGCACCAGACTGTCCAAAAACAAAATTATCAGGCCTAAAGATCTGACCATAGGGACCAGTTCTGACGCTGTCCATGGTGCCAGGCTCAAGATCCATGAGCACTGCACGAGGGACGAAACGGCCACATGACGCCTCATTGTAGTACACATTGACCCGCTCCAAGAGCAGATCGGACGATCCCTTGTATCGGCCAGTGGGATCTATGCCGTGCTCGTCACATACTACTTCCCAGAACTTGGATCCGATCTGGTTCCCGCATTGGCCGCCTTGTACGTGAAGGATTTCTCTCATTTTCGTTTCTCTACAAACAAAACGACGTCGTATACGTGATGCTTAAGCCATTTTGGATAAGGTTAACGAAATCTAATTACGTGCAATAAAAATTACAAAAAAGGGACAAATTTGAATCTAAAATTTGAAACGACGTCGTAAAAATGGTTAAATTGCGCTGAAACAGATAAAACATTTTCGAAGCCGACTTGAAGAAAATCTAATGATGTGCACATTAAACAAACACAAGAAATGAAATGATGACGTAGAGAAAAACGAAATTCAGTAAATGTGAAAAAAATTTAAGAATTTTGAGATTTGATGCTGTAAGGAAATGGAGACTGTTTCCTCAGGAGATCAAAGACTGTTTGGCTGCTAAGAAAATGCAGGAAAAGAAAAATAAACCTAATTAAGCAAACATAAACAACAATCAATAAACAAAATGCTTTTATAGAAACTTAAAACATGATATTTCAGTTCTTCCTATGTTTACTCGGAATCCAAACAGAACTCAGACGAGTTACTGGACAGTTATCTACCGGATCTGAGGATAAGAAGCTCACCGTCGAGTATTCAGCGACAGGCAGTGAAATGCGGTGATCGAGCAGCAGTGACGCTCGATCGACGAAGAGATGAGTGGAGTAGAGTGTTTGTGTGAGATGGCCAAGAAATGTTAAAGTTGTATAACAAGGAGTTGGGTTAATGCTGTGACATTGGACGGCTGATGTTATTTCCCTCCTAATTTGTTTTGGCCCGCTGGACGCCGTTCGATGGGTAAGTTTGAACGGTGTGGATGTTAGTTTGATTTGACTGATGTAATGATTATTTGATTTTTGAAAATCTTTAGATTTGTCTGCGCTAATGACCTTGCCTGAAATGACTTTATTATCCTTTTGTGTAAGACGGCCAATTTCTTGATGCCTCGTGGACAGAGTGGGAGCAGAAAATGGACTCCATCTGTGGGACGCACGCCAGATCAACATATTTCGTCTGCATGTACTTTTTGTTTTTGGTCAGGATATATATATATTAAAACGGCCGAAGCCAATCTGCATGTATTCTACGTAACGTATTTTGTTGGAAATGCTAAATTACATTCTCATCCCTCATTATTAGGGTGTGTCTGTTTTTAAGGTAGGCAGCAAATTTTGGTTTTGAGGGGAAAAAAAAAAAATAACAAACCGAAATAGTTTGATTTTTTTAATATAGAATTTGATTTTGTTTGATTCTTTTCTTAAATACAAATAATTCTTTCTCCTAGTGATAAAGGTGGTATTTGAGATCAAAACAAACACACTTGCGAAACTTTCGCAAATAACAAACCAAATGGAGGATGTTCCCTGTTAAGAAGGGTCGTGCTCTCACATCCATGAGCTAGGGTTTTTCATTTCATTAAAACATCTATATCTGCCCTTTTTCTTGTTATTCTTTTCTAGATCTTTCTTGTCCTTTGCTTAGACTCCTCGCCACCTTCTTCTTTCGATCCTTTCTGCTCGTATTTTCTCGAGTTTTTGTTTGGTAACCTCACTTTGTCCATTCCATTTTTCAGGTGTTACTTTCTTCTTTGAAGTGAAGCTATGGCAAAGCAAATCTCATCCTTAAATTTGAAATCCTGACATACTCTCTTTATTTCATTTACCACTGCTAGCTAGATAGGATGAATGAAAAGGGTGTGGGATTGGGACCAACAAAAACTGACACCCACAAGGACGACCCTCTAATTGTGGATTTTGTTGATGTTGATTTGGTTGATAACCCACCAAAGTTGTGTTTAGCTGCGAAATTATGGACAAAAAAATCATTTAATAAGAAGGCTCTAATGGACACCATGATTAAAGCTTGGAAACCTATAGATGGGATTGAGGAAAAAGAGTGGGGATAAGACTTATTTCTCTTTTTGTTTTTCCATTGGAAAGACAAGAATACTCCCTGGCATTTTGACAATAACTTTTTGGTGATCCTTGATGTGGATGGGAATGAACAACCTTCTAGCCTTTAGTTCTTTCACACCAATATTTGATTTCTGGCTTACAATCTCCCTTTAAACCTTCTAAATGTTAAAATCATAAGAGGCAATAGGGAATAGATTAGGCTCGTATGTACTTATGGATAGGGAAGTGTTAATAAAGGACATTTTCTTAGGTTCAAGTCCTCAATTGATCTATGACGTTCAATTATAAAGGGGGTTAAAGTATAAGTTGCAGAGTCAAATTTGATATGGGTTCCTCTCAAATATGAAAGTCTCCAAAACTTTATATTTCTTTTGCAAACATTTTGGGCATATTTTGAGAAACTATGATATGATTGATGATTTGGATGAAGCAAAAGTTACCTGCAACTATGATGCCTCAATTAAGGCTTCTCCATTAAAGTGTAATTCAGTTAGTACTTACCCTGCAAGAACCAAGATTAATTTTCCAACCTATAAAGCCAAAATCAAAAGTCCCCTCTGTTTCAAACTAGAATGAGCTCAGAGTTGATTTCCATCAATGACACTAGCCTCATAGCTATTGTTGCTAACTCAGACCAAGCCTTTATTCATTCCATTCAAGAGATATCCACCATCCATTTATCCCCATAAACTTCATATACCGAAGCTAGAACTGAATATCATAAACAACCTAGTTTGGGGTTAATACTAATAACCACAACTTCTTCCATAGAGACCATCCATACAACCCTACTGCTGAAAATGACCTAAAGCCTACAAACATCAACTATATTTTTCTACCCTACAAGTTGATAAGCCAAATAGCTCCTCAAGCCATGAAAGCCATCCAATTGACCCAAGAAAGAGGTTATGCCCCAACCTCAACACTGAAATCTCTAGACATTGAATTCTAACCTTTTAAAAGATTTCCCATAATACCTTGTAAGTCTTTATAGTGGAACATCAACAATGATGAAGCCCAACACCCAACACTCCAACTAAATAACTTACTAACCCATATCCTCAATCTCAACCAGAATAACAATAATCTTAATGCTGAAAACCCTCAAACAACCCAAACTTCCCAATCCACTAGTGCTTCTAATCATATCTTAAGTAAAAAGAAAACATGGAAAAAGTTGGCCAGAGATCTTACGAATAATTAGCTCTTCAACCCTGATGCATCATTGGAGAGGAAACATGCCCAATCTCTGATGAAACCAGACCCCTAAAATTCAAACACTTCTTTTCCAAAAAAAAAAAAATTGGATAGAGATGTTAAAATTTTTAAGGATGATATTGATATGGTAAAGGTTGTGTTGCAATCTCATTAGGCATCATGAATCTCATAAGTTGTAAATGTCACGAGCTTAGGAACCTAGCGACAGTTGGATGGCTTAAGAGGTTTTTAACCTCTCAAGATCCCATTGTTGTTTTCCTCATATAAGCATGTCTTTATGCCACAGATGTGTGTTGAGTTAAACTTGGATTGGGTTTAGAAATGGTATTGGAGTGGGTTACGAAGGAAGTGGTAAGAGTAGAAAGGGTAGTATGTGTTTGATGTGGAATGACTAGATTGAGGTGACTTTATGCTTGATGTCTTTACATCATATAGATGTTGTGGTTAAAGGTGTAGGCTCTTCAACGGTATGGCAACTATCTATAATTTATGGTTGGCCTTTCCAAAAATAAAAACACTTAACTTAAGAGTTAATCAGGTCCTTTAGAAGCTCACATTCTGTTCTCTGGCTTCTTATAGGAGATTTTAATGAAATCCTCTATAGCATGGAGAAAAAGGAGGTAATTTAAGATCTTTTAATAGCCTTAAACTTTCATAATAAACTTGATTATTGTGCATTGGGTGATTTAGGGTACACTGGCTTGTGTTTTACATGGAGTAATGGGCAATTAGGAAGTTAGTGTATTGAAGAGAGACTAGATAGGTTTATGGGAATACAAAATAGGTTTCTTTATTTTTAGATTTCAGGATTATTGATCATGTAAAGGTTTTCTCTGGTCACTTTTTAATCCAAATTTCCTTAATTAAACCGAAGGCACGTAGAGGTAAAAGAATGAAAATCTTTAAGTTTGAGGAAATGTGGTTGAAATAGCAATCTTGCAAAGAGGTGGCACATAATGTTTGGGTAGGAAACTCGAGGATTAAGTTTAAGTTATAGGTTTGTAGTGTTGCATTAGTTGAATGGAATGAAAATACATTTAGTAGTATGACTTGAAGCATTGCTAACCTTCTAAAAGAGTTAGTAGATTTGCAAGGGCAAGACCAATCGACATGTTATCAAGTGATAAAAAGCACTATAAGAAAATATCTTTGAGTTATTATACAAGGAAGCGATTATGTTGAAGCAAAGGTCACGAATATCTTATCTCAATGAGGATGACAGAAATACAAAGTTCTTCCACTCCAAGTCAAATGAAAAGAGAAGGAAAAATGGAGTTTCCGAAATTAGAGATGATGAAAGGGTTTGGTGAGAGGAGGACTAAGATATGAACAAAGTTTTTCAATCCTATTTCCAAAACCTTTTCGCTTCCTCAAATCCAGTAATTGTGGTTGATATATTTGAGGGTATACTTGTGAGAGTAGATGATGAGATGAATTATTTTCTGATAAGGAACTTCATTAAGGAGGGGTTATAGTAGTTGTCAAGCAAATTCACCTTACTAAGGCTTTTGGGCCAGATGGTAAGCCCACACTTTTTTATAAATCTTTTTGGCATGTTGTTTATTTTGATATTACTAATATTGTGTTGGACATTCTTAACAACCATCATGATGCCTTTTCCATTAATTTTATTTCAATTGTGCTAATCTAAAAAATAAATAATCTTGAAACATCTTGTAACTTTAGGCCCGTAAGTCTTTGCAATGTTCTTTTCAAAGTTGTTACTAAAGCTATTGCTAATATACTTAAATCTCTCTTATCTGACATTATTCTAAAGCCTAATTGGCTTTAACTCTTGGGAGACTCATTACCAACAATGCTCTCTTAGTCTTTGAAATATTTCATCAGATGAAATATAAGAGGCGTGGCAAAAAGGGTTTGTTTGCATTAAAATTGGATAATAGTAAAGCATATGACAAATTTGTTATTCCTTGGTGCCATAAAAGGAGAGGGTTGAATAGGTTCGACAAGTAATTAAAAATAAAACCAAGTGTGAAAATGAGTGAAGAATCAAAACACAAGATTTATATAGGTTCGACACAACTTCTCTATATCTTTTCCTCTGGGATTCCCATTAGAGCCTTCATTATCAAGATAACTTAAGGTGCTATCAACCACCTTTACAATAGTAATTTTTGGGCACTACTAAGTCATTGCAAGTAGACTTACGGGTGCTACTAAACCTTATCCCAAAGTAGTTTCTAGGTGGTACTATAAATCTTTCATAAAGTAGGGTTTCTAAGATCTCCTAAGCAAGGGTTTCCTTAAACAAAATACAATTTTAAAGATAAGAATAACTCTTTCACTCAAGTAATAAAATACTTTAAAGTACACTCACAAAGTATGTTTGATCTAGTTGAGAGTATTGAGAGAATATCTAGAAAACTTATTCTTCAAACTTTTTTTTAAAGATAAAACTTGCAAGCTTTAAATAATGTACTTCTCTTGATTGCTACATGCCCATTGGGACTAGCCATTAGAGATAAGTTTGTCTTAATGCTTCTTCTTTGACTTTCTCAATTGTTTATTCAACTAACTTCAATGGTTGTTGGATATTCTTCAATGCCTATTGGACTTCAATATCAACCCCTATTAAGATATGAACAATGCTTATTGTAGATTTTCAAAAAGGTGTGAACTTAATGCTCTGTTTTCTAAGATCTTTAATAGTACATCAATGATTGTTGGTGAACTTTCAATCCACATTGAATATCCTCAATGCTTGTTACATTATTGAGAGTGTGTCATTGGAGAATCTAAAAACTTTAGCTCAATCTAAGGAGTTTTTCCAATGCCTATTGGTAGGTTCTAATGCCTGTTTCGAGATCTTAAGAGCTTTGCTTAATTCAAGTCACTTGGTCTAACGTCTGTTATGAAAATGCAATGTCTATTGAGAAATCAAGGACAAACGCCCATTATGGAATTGCAATGTCTATTGAGAAGTTCAATATGTATAGCTCGTGTTTTGAGTTATCCAACAACTATTGTAGTAGAGGACAATGCCTATTGTGAGATCTAAAAGACTTTACTTATGGTAAGATGATATTCCAATGCCTGTTGAGTTCTTTCAATGCTTGTTGCTAGAGTCATAACACTTGTTGAATTATGGCAACACTCGTTAGACTATCAACCTTACTTTGCTTGATTTTTACTCTCTTAATACATAAAATTTATAATCATAACTCTTTCTCCAATCATCATGGTTTAATGAATTAATGTACCTGTAAGAATTCATATAGATAACTTGGACAAAGGTTAGGTCTTAGATGTGTTTATGATCATCAAAATAAGGTTTAGTTCAACACTATTTGTAATGACCATTTTCGACCATTTTCATTTACAAAACTCATAGCATTCATGTCCAAAATACATATGCATAAAAGTTTTATTCATTATACATACACAATCAAACATGTATTTAATGTACATATATGTTAACTAATTTTAATACTAGTGACTATAAACTGGTTCCTATCTAGATGTATGTACATGACATAAGAAGAGAGAGAGTTGAAATTCAGCTGATGACCTGTGGTCCATGTGTCTCGATGCAAAACCTTAAGCACCAAAATGTCCAATCTTATGCTTCCATATTTGAAAAAAAATTTGCGATTTGGTGAGTCGCGACTCAATGAATAAAAACAATAATTAGATTCTTATGACATAACCAACATAAGAATATCATAAGGATACATTACAAGTATAACAATTGACTATGCAAGTGCAAGTACAATTGATTTATTTTTGTGTCGTGACCTTGCAAGGCAAATACTGCTCCCAGGAATTCATGTGATTCAAGTGACATTTGATTTTATTGGCCAACATATAACAAGTGAACCATTTGATTAATAAAAAGTGCCAATGGGACATATTAGTCCATCTTCCACGTGATTTGCAAGTGTTTGACAAGCCGGTCACAACGTCGTTTTAGTTCCATATGCAAGTGTTCATAACAATGGTATACCAAGTAATCATTAAGAGCATATAATTTTCACTTGACTTGTATTCACATATAAAAGGTAACAATTCAATCACATATACATGTAATTGGACATAATCACATCATAAAATTATCACACATACACATAATTAGAATCTAATTATTGTTTTTACTCACCTTTTGATGTAACCAACCTTTACAGTAGGTTTGGTTCTCTCTCTAGGGCTTCTTCAAAGTGTTGATATCCTTAAATTTGATACATACATGGTTATAAGTATGCCAAAATGATTATGAACACTTGGTATACAACTATGGCATGATCCATGCAAGTGGACCTAGTGTTTATGCATATTTTTCCTTATATGGCAGCCTGAGCTTGCTACATTCTCACATAAATAATTCTAGATATACTTATCCAAATGACTCCATTCGTTTTTGAAATAAGCTAGACACATAATGATACAACATATTCAAATTTCAAGCGAATATAAGATACACAAAAAATAGGGTGAATTTTTAAATTTTGTTTTGTTTCAATGTCATCCCAGTCTGAGTAGGTCTTACATTCTTGGGCATATCTCAAAATTGTAAAAATCAAATTGCAACAAAACACATAAAGGAACATTTTTCATGTTTTACTCATTGTTTAATTCTGTCTATAAAATCACCAAAACAAATGACCAATCTTAGGGTGAGTAGATTTTCAACATGGTGATAATCAGTTATAATGAAGGAGCAATATCTCAAAAACCATATACAATTTGGCAACAATGTTTTACAGACATGTAGAAAATATATAAATATGCAACTTTCAACTTTAACACATCATAAATTCCTAATCTATGGCTATCAAATTCTTGAAAAATAGAATTAAAAGACAGGTAAGGTTTCATTTAGTTATAGGGTTAGTCATAATCAATGAGTCATATCTCTTACCACATAATAAATAAATCCAAACTACTTTACAAGTGTCTAGAGGGGATATAACACTACAAATTTCATGTTTTACAATTTGTGAAAGTCAAAACATAAGGCCATCAAAATATAAGAAAATAGAAAGATTGTGGTGATTTTGGTTAGTTGTGAACCAGCCCTAATGAAGGAGTCATAACTCCTCACACACACCAAATCAAGAAAAACTGTTTCGTATGCATTTAGATGAGACATAAAGCTACAACTTTCATATTTTTCACTTTCTATAATTTTTCTTCTAGGGTTATGAAATCATGGGTACACAATTCTGCTCTAACAATAAAATCAACACAATCAGCTCTTGTTCTTTTGAATTTCAAATTCCATCCAAGAGCTCTACCTTAAATACTTCATAATTCTCACTAACCATGCATGATTAACATGACATGAGGGGTTAATTTCATTTAAGAAAAAGATAAATTAACTTACCTATTGTCCCAGAACTAGAAAACCTTAGGCTTCCTTTTTAGGCAACTCACTTTTCGCCCTCTCCTTCTTCTTCTTCTTCTTTTTTCATTTCTTTCTTCCTTAGCTTTCTCTTTCTTCTATTGTACCTCACGTATAAGATCTATATTCTGATCCTAAAGGGTAAAAAATTCCACTTGTAAACCTATTGTAACAAGACAAAATCACGGTGTTGCATTCCTATTGGTTGGAAGTTCACTTTCCTCTTTTAGTCCTTTTTCTTCACTCCTTAAGCACCTCCATCCATCTCCTAATTCCTAAATGCTCCTTATACTTTAAAATAACCTTTATAACAACATTATTTATGATGTTATAATATGCACACAACATAAAATAATTTGCTATGGAACTATACAAATATAACATATATGTTCAAGTGTCCCAAATGCAATGGTGCATATATCATCATCATGCTTATCCATTTCATGTATCTAAATGATCATTTATCCAATGCATATGTTCATGTGAAATTTTTATATCATTTATGTAATGAACATGTTCATGTGATAATGCTAATGAATGTGGATAGGGATGTTACACTCTCCCCCTTTTTAATGATGACAAATAATTTATCAAAGTTAATGAATCTTACAAAACCAAATAGGTGTACATCATATTAATTTAATCAATCTTTAACTCCACCTTAAACATATCAATATGTTCAAACTCCTCCTATAACATGGGTTTCTCCTTTAATAAGAGATCATCCTGGATATGATTTCCCAATATTTTGCTCATAAACATTTTGCTAATATTACTCCCCCTTAAGCTCATATTATGTACACCATTATATTAAGTTCACATTCTATTTCTTCCTTTTGGTCATTATGAAAAAGAATCAAACAATAATAACAATGGAATATGAAGCATATATATATATATATATATATATATATATATATATATATA
>CATIWR010582373.1:0-11859 GCA_949677035.1 Omphalea diandra | reverse complement strand
AAATATAACGGTGCAAGTGTCATTGTCATGCTTCTACAAATCGCATGACTAAATGATCATTTATCCAATACATATGTTCATGTGGGATTTCATATCATTTATGCAATGAATATGTTTATGTGATAATGCCAATGAATGTGGATATGGATGTTACATATTGGCCCATAAATAGTTTTAGATTTTCTTACCTCATCTTAAATACTAAGGATATAAACTAGTAGGAAATAGGATCTAAGTCAAGGTTAATCCAAAATTCGTCATAAAATATTTTTCTTTTCATTATACTAACGTCATTTCTTTCGTTCCTTAGTCATGTTATAACTTAAAGAGTTTAAACTCACTATCTGGTTTCTTTCTTATCTCATCTTTAATGCATATATACCATATCATATCTAACATCTCCTACTTAATGTAACGACCATTTTTATTTACAAAACTCATAACATTCATATCCAAAATATATATGCATAAAGGTTTCATTCATTATACATACACAATCAATCATGTATTTAATGTACATATATGTTAACAAATTTAAAGGCTAGTGACTATAAATTGGTTCTTATCTAGATGTATGTACAAAACATAAGGAGAGAGAGTTTGAATTCAATCGACGACCTGTGGTCCATGTGTCTCGATGCAAAATCCTAAGCATCAAAATGCCCAATCTTATGCTTCAGTACCTGAAAAAAAATTTGTGATTTGGTGAGTTGTGACTCAATGAAAAAAAAAAAAAAGTCAGATTCTTATGGCACAACCAATATGAGAATATCATCAGGATACATTACAAGTATAACAATTAACTATATAAGTGCAAGTGTAATAGATTTATTTTTGTCGTGACCTTGCAAGGCAAACACTACTCCTAGGAATTCATGTAATTCAAGTGACATTTGATTTTGCTAGCCAGCACATAATAAGTGGACCATTTGATCCATAACATGTGCTAATGGGACATATTAGTCCATCTTCCACGTGATTTGCAAGTGTTTGACAAGGCGGTCATAACATCCTTTTAGTTCCATATGCAAGTGTTCATAATAATGTTATACTAAGTAATCATTAAAACCATATAATTATTGCTTGACTTGTATTCATATGTAAAAGGTAACAATTCAATCACATATACATGTAATAGGACATAATTACATCACAAAATTATCACACATATACATATTAGAATCTAATTATCGTTTTTACTCACCTTTTGATGTAACCAACCTTTACGGTAGCTTTGGTTCTCTCTATAGGGCTTCCTCAAAGCGTTGATGTAACATCCCTATCCACATTCATTGGCAATATCACATGAACATATTCATTGCATAGATGATATGAAATCCCAGATGAACATATGCATTGGATAAATAGTCATTTAGTCATGCGATTTGTAGAAACATGACAATGACACTTGCACCGTTATATTTGGGACACTTGAACATATATGTAGTGTTTGTATAGTTGCATGACAAATTATCTTATGTTATGTACATGTTATAGCATCATAAATAATGGTGTTATAGAGCTTATTTAAGAGTATCAGGAGCATTTAGGGATTTAGAGATGGATTGAGGTGCTTAAGGAGTGAAGAAGAGGGACTAAAAGAGGAAAAGTGAACTTCCAACCAATGGAAATGAAACACCATGATTTTATATTGTTATAATATGTTTATATCTTATAATTAGGGTCAGAATTAAGAGGAAAATTTGTGAGTTATGCCAGAAACAAAGAGAGAGCTAAGGAAGAAAGAAAGAAAGGAAGAAGAAGAAGAAGAAGAGAGGGAGAAGAGTGAGCTATCTAAGGTTTTCTAATTTTGGGATAATAAGTAAGTTAATTTATCTTCTTCTCAAATGAAATTAAACTCTCATGACATATTAATCATGCATGGTTAGTGAGAATTATGGAGTCATTGAGGTAGAGCTCTTGGATGGAAGTTGAATCCAAGAGAACAAGAGTTATTTGTGTTGTATTTTGTTGTCAGAATAGAATTTTGCATCCATGATTTAATAACCCTATAAGAGGAATTATGGAAAGTGAAAAATATGAAAGTTGTAGCTTTAGGTCTCATATAAATGCATATGAAACGGTTTTTCTTGATTTGGTGTGTGTGAGGATATATGACTCCTTCAGTAGGACTGAGTCAAATCCGAACCTAGATGATCTCAGTCTTCTATTTTATTATATTTTGATGGCCTTATGTTCTGAATTTAACAAATCATAAAACATGAAATTTGTAGGGTTATGTCCTTTTCTAAGTACCTGTAAATCAGTTTTGATTGATTTGCTATGTGGGAAGAGATATGGCTCATTGATTGGGACTGACTCTGTACTGGGATGAAACCTCACATTTCTTTTGAATCTATTTTCCAAGAATTTGATGGCCATAGATTCATAATTTGATGATGGTATAAACTTGAAAGTTGCATATTTATGTCTAATCTACATGTGTGTGAAATATTGTTGCCAAATCCAGCATGGTTGTTGAGATATGGTCCCTTCATCATGACTGTTTGTCAACATGTTGCAAACCTGCTTACCTTGAGATTGGTCCTTTGTTTTGGTGACTTTATAGACTGAATTAAACAATGAGTAAAACATGAAAAATAGTCCTTTATATGTTTTGTAATTGGTGATAGATTATTATTACAACTGGACTGGTACAATTTGAGATACACCCAAGAAGGTAAGACCTACTCAGACTGAGATAACATTGCAATAAGGCAAAATTCAAAAATTCACCACATTATCTATGTGTTTGATATTGGCTTGAAATTTAAATAAGTTGTATCATTATGTGTCCAGTTTAAAAAGAATCAAGTAATTTGGATGAGTATATCTAGAGTTATTGCTGTGAGAGTATAGCAAGCTCAATTTGCCATATAAGGAAAATATGCATAAATACTAGGTCTATTTCATGAATCATGTCATAGTTGCATAATAATATGAAAATCTTACTTTATCATCATGAATTGAATTGGTGTATTGAAATAGGTCTTCGAGGTATTGAGGATAATAGTGGGAATAAGCCAGGACCATCCACGGCTAAATAAGCTTGAAGGAGGAGGTAAGTAAATAGCTAATGGTATTATATGTGTGATGGGTTAAATGCCATATACTTCAATGGAATGAAATGTTGTTTAATGTGGTGATATTGTGATATACATAGATGAAAGATTGTTATATTCTTGATTTATTTATTTTCAGGAGATGTCGATAAATTATGACTGGGGAATGGGAGTATGTGGTGATATGAGCTTCCAAAGTTACGGGTGTTATCATTAGTCATTATATTGCTGAAATTTTGTTGGATTTATAGTTGATTGGTTGAAAGGCTAATACTTAATATTGTTGGCAAGTAAAACTTTTCGATAGCCTGTGTGGCAATAACATGTGATAGCCTGTGTGGCGATAATATTTGATAGCTTATGTGGCGATAATATTTGATAGTTTATGTGGCGCTAATATTTGATAGCTTATGTGGTGATAATATTTGATAGCTTATGTGGTGATAATAATTGATAGCCTATGTGGCGATAATATTCAATAGCTTATATGGCAACAACCAGTGTGGCAATGATATAATAGCCTATGTGGCAAGAACATTTGATAGCCTATGTGGCAATGATATAATAGTCTGTGTGGCAAGAATATTTGATAGCCTATGTGGCAATGCAATAATAGCCTGCTTGGCAAAAACTTTTGATAGCCTGTGTGGCAATGAGATCTATAGCCTGTGTGGTAACAATATATATAACCCATGTGGTAATTAAAAATGAAAGCCTTTGTGGCAGTGATATCTATAGCCTATGTGGCAACAATTTATGACATTACGTGTGACAATAACCTTTGATAGCCTATATGGCATTTAAGAGGGAAAACTCTTTATTTCGTACATGGATATGATGATAAGTTATTTATGTTTAAATATTGTTATGTTATTTGAGATTGAAGTATCGTTATGCATTTGCTTACTGAGTATGCAAACTCACTCTTTTGTATGAAATCTTATTTGAAGAAGTGTAGACTAAAGATTGCATCCAGTATACTTTTCAAAGTCGTTGTCTAGCAGTGTAATAGAGATTGGGCTAGTATGCAGTCAGTTAGTATTTTAGTTTGATTATTCATGTATGTTTTATTGTAAATAATTACTAAGTGGTGAACAAGAGACATAGTAAAAAAAAAAAGGAAAAAAAAAATTTAATTAGGTATTTTAAATGACAATGGATAGACTTAGAGAGAAATTTAAATGATTATTAAATGAGATGTCATAGTTGAGATTCTAAAATCTGATACATACATGGTTATAAGTATGCTAAAATGATTATGAATGCTTGGTATGCAACTATGGCATGATCCATACAAGTGGACCTAGTGTTTATGCTTATTTTTCCTTATATGGCAGCCTGAGCTTGCTACACTCTCACAACAATAATTCTAGATATACTTATCCAAATGACTTAATTATTTATTTCAAATAAACTAAACACATAATGATACAACATATTCAAAATTCAGGCCAATATAAGACACATAGAAAATGGGGTAAATTTTTGAATTTTGCTCTATTTTAATGTCCTCTCAGTCTTAGTAGGTCTTACATTCTTGGGTATATCTCAAATTATAAAAATCAAATTGGAAAACTGATTTAGTATAAGTTACACAACACATAAAGGAACATTGTTCATGTTTTATTCATTGTCTAATTCAGTCTATAAAATCACCAAAACGAATGATCAATCTTAAGGTGAGCAGATTTTTAATATGGTGATAATCAGTCATAATGAAGGGGCAATATCTCAACAACCATACAAAATTCGACAATAATATTTTACATTCACGTATCTAAATGATCATTTATCCAATGCATATGTTCATGTGGGTTTTCATTGAATATGTTCATGTGATAATGCCAACGAATGTGGATGAGGATGTTACACTTAGTAAACTTCAATGTGAAGTTCTAATTTTATTCTCATTATGTTAGCAATCTTAACTCTTTTATCATAAACATTCAATATTTATCTTACATGTGTCATAAATCTTAGTATATGCCTTAACAACATTTCTATTAATCATGACTCATAATTTATTTTTACATTACTCTAACCTTAGACATTTACATGATCACTTGTTCATAACTTAAACTTAGCAAAGATTACTAAGAATACAATATATAACCTAAACATTTTGTTTATTATATATATAACTCTTTTAATATACATATATATTAATACTATAAGCAGCCATGAGCAAACAATGCAGTGCCCTAACTTATACATGATACAAAACTTAAAACTTTCAACTGTAACCTTTAACCTTAGCCATCAATTATGACATCAATCTTATGCATAGCTTATATGCAAGGATGACATCAATCCTTATGGGAAACTCACTAAGGAATTTTTATTATCCATATGCATACTCATATGCCTTAACATGAATAAATCTTTATCCATATGAAATAACACCTGCATACAACATTCACATGACATATCATTACACATATGGGTAGTCAAGTCCATGGGAATCCTTACTTGGTTTACTTAACATTCTTTGCATGGGAGAGTTTCCCCATTAGCCATGGTTATAGAAGAGTTATGCCACTAGTTGTGACATTTTACTTATAGAGAGAGTTGCCTCATCAGCTATGTTATTCACTTATCTCTTATATGAGAGAATTTCCTCATTGGTTGTACATGCACACATATCATTCCATTTTCATGCATTGGTCATATCATCCTTGCATAATTAACTATGACCTATTAGGTTCCCATTTATTCTTTAAACTAGCCTCACATCACATGGCATTTATATACAACATTACTTTATGACATTTCATTTCATCTCAAAGGGATGCATATGGCTTGCATATCAATATATCTTAACCTAAAATGCCCTGCTCATATAAACTTATGAAACATGTATGCAATGGATATTAGTCTTGCTTATTCTTAGCTTTACTCAAACTTGCTCTTAATCATCTCACCCACATATATGCTTAAGCATGAACATATATTACATTATTACTATAACATCTAAAAATATGAAAAGTTACTCAACTCATTTATATAACATATAACACTAACATAATGTAAATAATATAGGGTAAACGTGTCCTTAAGGATCCCTAAGTCCTGCACATCATTCAATATATATTTCTAACATAACATTTAAAACATAATCTTTAATCTTACATTTCATAATTAGTATCCTAAGCTCATTAGCATTAACATTCTTTAACTTCTCATTTTGTAACATTAACATCAAAATACATGAATTTCATCATTTAGTCTTATCCAAGAACTTCATTTTTCCATGTTCATCACTTATTTTCATGCTCAACTAATCATGAATCTTTCATTTCATCATAACTCCCCACAAAGCCCAATGAAGGGCAACATAAAAAATTTATTCTAAACTCATAAACTCAATACTAAACATGTCATTTGGTACATTAAAACACATAAAACACAAGTTCTTTCAAATTTCATATCATAGACACATGTACCTTTCATAATTGCACTATAGACATCAATACCTAACCTTGTGTTAATTAAGTTGTACTACATCCTTCAAGCATCAATTTTCACTTCAAACACAAACTTTAAGATGCTAATTACCATTTAATTAGTTAATAATAATCAAAGAAACATGAAATTAATATATATAGATCAGCTCCTTTCAAACCATTAATTGAATATTACATTATCAATTAAGCCATCCTAGCATATATCTTTACTTTTCGCACCTCAATATAGCTCAAAGATATCATAAACTTATCTAATTTACCATGAAATAATTATAAATACAACAAGGCAGATGGTTTTATTGCCAAAGAAGAAGAGGAAATCATCAAACTAAGGTTGAAAGATAAAGGAAAAGTGATTAGCAACTTAAGCTCTCCAACTTTGTTTTAGATACCATGGATGGAGAAAAAGCTTTAAGAGGGTTATTTAAGTTCATGGCTATTAAATATAAAGGAAAAATAAAGTTGGGATCATGTGTAGCTAGAAAATAAGGAATAATGGAACAAAAAGACAAAAATGCCTTTCGGTTGTCTACCCTAAGGTTCAACTAACAAAAGTCACATTTCCTAAATAAGCTCTATTCATCTTCACATTCTACCTTGATGGTTAAAAGTCACTTGCCTAGAAAGTTAAGTTGCCAAAAGTGCTTGTTAAAGACCACCAAAATACAATTTTCAAACCATAACACTTGTAGAAGCTTTGCTTATACCTTAACATTTACCATCCTTGCTCATTCCTTTTATTGGACTAGGTGGTCAAATCTAGGTCAAACACTCTTTTAATCTTAACAACATAAGATTGAATAGTTCTAATGCATTGTCTAAGTGTGGTGATTACAAAAATTAAGCTAGATCCTCATTAAAAGTTGAATAGAGCATAAAATTAAGAAATACTTGTAAATAATGATTGCTACCCATAAAATTGCAACAATTACCAAATAAAGTCTTGGACACAAATTGGATAAAAGCAATCATGGTGAGCATCACATCCTTGATAACAACTATGAAATTCAATCAAGTTTGGGAGAATTTTAGAGTAGCATCTAGCATAAGCCATGTGTTATAAGACTATTAAAAATTCATATGTCATGACCATAACATGAACATAACAACTGCTACAAGCCCAACTTAAGAACTCCAAATCGTATAAAGGCAATCACAGATAACAATAATGTTTAGATAGCCAACATGATGAATATCATTATCGCTATCATGAGATAGTAGTTGTGACACTCAAAAATAAAGAAAGCGCCCCAACAGCTAGTCTTCTGATGGACTAATGTCGAACAACCATGTATTACTAGTCGTTAGGTACAATTGAAGATCACAACTGTAATAGGAAAAATCCAAAACAAAATGTAGATTACAACCATGATACACCAATAGCAATCATAATGATGGCCTAACAAGCATTAATGCAAATTTGCATAGCACACCTTAGAGTTTAGGCATAGTTTTTTCTTTAACATCTCTTTAGTGGGAATAACCTATAAATACTCTACTGAATAGACACAATGCAAGAGAATAGCATTTACTAAGGCCACACTATTGCAAATTTATTTTTTAGCCTTCTCTCTCTTAATTACTCTTTGTTATTAGGTTGTAAGAAGTTTGGTGTAAGCTTTAAACACCCTTTAAGATTAGGCTTGAGAGTGAACCAATAGAAAACTCTTATATAGGTTTAAGTGTTATCCTTGGGAAACATTTGTAAGGCTATGTGTGAGCCTTCATAAAACACAAGTTGTAAAGTTTGGTGTAAGCTTGTAAAACATCATTGAGTATTAGTGGAACACTAAATTGAAGAATTAGGGAGTGGATGTAGGGTTAATTAATACTCAATCCACTATAAATTGTTATATGTTTTATTCTACTTCTACTTCTTATAATACTTGCATAACAAACCTTCCTTGTAAAATTTTTGGTTTCCCACCAATTTAGCCCCCCTTTTTAGTGCACAAAGGTCAATAAGTGGTATCAGAGCAAGACCATAATTCAAGCCTTAATTATGTGACGAAAAGACCATGGCACAAGATGAATTCCACCCTCATCTCAAACCCTTCTTTGATAGATTTGACTATACTTATTAGAAGTATAGAATTGAGAATTGTCTAAATAATAATGTGATGGATTTATGGGACATTGTAGCAAAGGAATAAAAGTCCCCGACCAAAGTGGTAGATGATAGTGAAGAGTTGATTCCAAGGAAGGAATGGGTCATAAAAAATCAAATGGCAAGAATAAGAGGCAAATGGCCATTCTCTTTAGTTCCTTATCAGTAAAGTAGATTGGTAAAGTTCAACATTGCCTAACCACCCATGGAATATGGAAGGCATTGAAAAACTACCATGAGGGCACTACACTTGTAAAATCTAGCAGGTTAGAGATATATATGACACAATACGACCTCTTCATGATGAAAGTTAATGAGAGCATCATTGACATGATAGATAGACTCCTCTCTATTGTTATAGAGATTAAAAAGTTTAGGAGAATCCTAACAAACCATGAGGTAAACACTATACTCAAATCTCTTACTCTTGAAAAAGTTTGGTCCTAGAATTTATAGTATATAAGAACCCAATTGAGAAATTAGAAAGGTGAAAATGAATGTCTTCATTGGCAAACTACTTACTCATGAACTAGCCATAAAGAAAGATGAGGAAATGATGAAGTTGAAAGAATAAGGAGACAATAATGAAAAAGTAGAGAAGAAGACTCTTGCTTTCAAATCAAGTAAGGACAAATAAGTGGTAAAAAGCATTAGTGATAATGATGAAAGTGAAAAAGAGGAATAAAAAATTACAATGCTCTCAAGGAGATCCAAATAGCTTATAAAAAGGAGAAAAAAGAGAAGGAACCTCAAGAAGACATCATCATCACCATACTTCAAAGAAAAGAAGAATGACGTGACTTGTTTCAAATGTGGAAAGCAAGGGCATATCAAATCCGATTGCCTCAATTTGAAGAAAAAAAGAAGTGCGATAAGAAAAACAATAAGAGCTTCAAAGTTACTTAGAATTATAGCTCAAGTGAGAAAGAAGAAGATGAAGAAGTTGCCAACTTATGTTTTATGGCTCAATAAGACTCCTCTAATGAGGTAAGTACTTATTCTCATCCTTGTGATGAATATGATGTGTTTAAGGATGAAAAACATAATCTTTTTAAAGTCTAACCTTGAGATGTGATAACTATCAGTCTCAAATGAAAACCTGTAAGAAAAAAATATTCAAAACTTAAAGATGAATTTAAGAATTTAAATAATCTTATAAATGACTTAAGAATGTTTAATGAAAAGCTCAAGAAATTTTTAGAAAATCTTTCTAAAACCTCATCCTCTCTTGAGTCATTAAGAAAAGAAAATGTCACTTTCAAAGGTAAAGTAATAGGGCTTAGAAATTTCATCGCAAAATTTCACAAAGGGAAAGAAGCTTTAGATACACTCATTATATCTCAAAGACCTTCCATAGTGAGATATGGCTTAGGCTTCAATGGAGCCTCCTCATCTATATCTTCTCCTTCCATCTCCATTAAAGCTTCTACATATTAAACTTATAGCATTAAGGTTATTGTGAAGAAAAGTGCTCCAAGCACTAAGCCTCATAAGCCTAAAGGCAAAATGAAGGCTAACCAAGGCTTAAGAGCTAAGCCTCAAAGAGTTAACCATGCATACATGTACTCAAAAAGGCATGTCTAAGCGTACACACATAAAATTTTCTATTCTACTACTCACTCATCCACTTGCTTGCACACACATAACTAAGGCGTAAGAAGGCCTCTTATTCATACTAAGGTAGTTCATAGGAGAATGACCTATAAGTCCAAGCTCTAATACCATTATTATATGAAATATGGCCATATAAATGTATTTTGCTACATTAGGTAGACACACCTTAAATTAGAGGATCCTTCCATACCTAACCCCGAAAGACCTAAGTAGCTTGGGTACCTAAACAAAGGTGAAAAATGTTTGTGTTGCAGAAATTCTTGAAAGCCACCAAAGAGGATAATGATTGGTATGTTGATAGTGGTTACTCAAAACACATGTTTGACAACAAGAAGGCATTCATAGCCATTAAAGAGATGGATGGCGACAATGTCACATTTGAAAACAATGCCAAGGGTAAGATAATTAGCATTGAAATTTTTAGTAAGGACTTAAGTATGCTTGGGTATCTAAACAAAGGTGAAAAGCTTTTGTATTGTAAGAATGTTAGGAAGCCACCAAAGAGGATAATGATTAGCATGTAGATAGCGGGTGCTCAAAGCACATGACTAGTAAGAAGAAGGTATTCATAGCCATTAAAGAGAAGGATGGTGGCAATGTCACATTTGAAAACAATGCCAAAGGTATGGTAATTAGCATTGGAATTATTGGTAAGAAAGGTTGCTCTCTTATTGATAATGTTTTTTTGGTATAAGGATTGAAACATGATCTATTGAGTGCAAATCAATTATGTGATAATGGTAACAAAGTTATCTTTGACCCTGGAGAATGCCAAGTTACCACTTTAGTGGATAAGAAAGTAATTTTTAAGGGTGACAAGAAAGGTAATACCTACAAAATTGACTTAGACAATTTGGCTAACCACACCTTTAAGTATCTTGTTTCTATTATGTTGACTAGGTTGGTCAAACGAAAGTCATGAACCTCTTTTAATCTTGACAATAGAGATTGATCAGTGCTAATATTTTCATTAAGTATTGTTTTGTAGTTTATATGATAGTTTTTCCATTAAAAGTTGAATGGAAATCAAAATCTCCAACCTTGAGAATTTCATCCATATTCGCAGTCTAAATCCCCTAAATTGTGATCGTAAATCAACTATAAGGATGGATGGACCTAAGCCAGAGGAATTCGTAGGTAAGTTCATAGCCACGACTTAGCTGAAGCAAATAAGGTTGATTTATAAAGGAATTCATAGTGGCTATCGCATCTTGTGTCGTGACCGCAAATTACATAGTGATAAAGGAGGGAACTAAAGCCACAACCATAGCATGTCAAGTGTCCAAGGTGACTATTGGATATAAAAAATAGTGAGGGAAAATATCTAGTTGCGTCCATGACTTATGTAACATCCTCAACCCAAATCATATGCATTTTAATTATGTTATATTTAAATATATGCATTGGATAAATAATTGTTTAGACATGTGAATTGGAGAACACAACGATGACACTTGCACCATTACATTTAGGACACTTGAACATATATGTAATGCTTGTATGGTTGCATGGCAAATTATCTTATGTTGTGTGCGTGTTATAGTATCATTAATAATGGTATTTTAGAGCTTATTTAAACGTATAAGGAGCTTCTAGGGATTAGGAGATGGAT
>CATIWR010582199.1:0-13711 GCA_949677035.1 Omphalea diandra | reverse complement strand
AGCGATGGTTGGGGGCTTACATGTTTGATTACTGTCTATTCATGCGTGATATATGGTATGTACAAGTGCCTCTATAGGGTGATGATTTATTTATGTTGTTCAATCACATAAACAAGTGTATGAATTATTATTATTATTATTTTCCTGCTATAGAAAAGGAGGGAATTATTTTGATTATACTGTAACTCATACATGACATTTATGTTTAATGCTGCTTATTGATGGTTTTATCAAGGGATGTGGCATAAGCATGGTGATGTTGCTTTCTTTTCGGTATGTTTAATTTAGCACATGCATATAATAGTTGTATGTCTTTTTTTTCTTTTTTTTTTATTATTATTATTATTATTATTATTATTATACTGTTATTGGAAGAGCAAGGTTATTTAGGACTTATACACAATTTGACTTAGATTAATTATATATGTATTTCTGTGATTTGACTTAGATTAATTATATATGTATTTCTGTGAGACTTATTATTTTGAGACGTTGACACCTGATTATTTCCTTCCTCAATCAATCTTAATGGCACACCTCTTATATTAATTTGATGCATTTAAAAGATTTATTATTTTTGAGTGCTAAATTCAAAAATCGAACCTAAAAAATAAATAAATTTCCTTGACCACTTAGACTAATTTTGAGATTTTTTATGTATATTTTTTTAAAAAAAATCATTTTTCAAAAGAAATACATTCAATTTTTCATAGCTTTAAAACTTGCTTCAAACCATGTAAAATTTTTGGAGATTTGAACATATGAGGTGTGGTGATATATACATATATTCTAATGTTGCTATGTTTATGGGTGTATCAGTAAGGTTGTTTATATGACAGATTAGGCTGTGTTTAGGCTTACTATGGATTTTTTGGTGATCTTAAACCTAATTATCTGCTCTAAATACCAGTGACATGCCCCAATTATATCATGACAAGTCCCATTTTTATTAGGATGCAATACTTTTTCTAGTAGAAGTTTATGCGCAATATCTTATACCAGTAGATATATATGTCCTGGCCTTATTCTGTATGGACTCTAGTCTCTAAATAGGATTGTTAGACAAGATGATCATGATGGTGATCATTATTAATTATTATTATTATTCTGAAGTGATATAGAATGCATCCGAATATTGGGTTTATCAAGACAAAATTTATTTCCAATTATGTCCAACTATAAGTAACCACAATTTTTTTTTTTACCAAATAAAAAAAAAAAGAAAAGAAACTCTATATAAGTAACCTAGTTGGAATATACTCAACTAGCATTTTAGTACAAATCATTTACCAGAGGGTTTAAGCTTTTCTATTTGGTACATCCTTAAATTCCAGCCTTCATTAATCTCATCTCATTCCTCATTACCTAACAACACATAACCCAAATACTTAATTTAGTATATCAATACAAACAACTCCTTTTATATGACAAATTCTGACTTAAATTTTATAATTAATTAATTTAACAAAAATAAAAAATATACCACTCTAAATGAATGGCTTAAAATTCCAGTGAGAGACTGACTGTGATTTGTGAATAAAATTTATGGAATTAAAAAAAGAACTCTCATTCAGAAATTGATACCATATAATTTCTATATATAAATAAGGAATTAAAAGTCATATTTTATTTTATAGTTATAAAGAATTAATAGTTATCTATTCAATTCCATGCGATGGACAAAGGAAAACACAACCTAAAAAATTTAGAAACACTTACCACTGCCGCGTCTTCCAACTAACATTCTTAAGTGGGAATCCACTGGTAATCCTACTGTTTCATACGTTTGATCATAAATTGCACTTCTTTGAGACATGATGTAATGAATATAAATATATTTAGTGATTATTTTTGAATTTTTCTTGCAATGATCAAATAGTTTTTTATTTTTTTCTAGTTGTAATTAAGAGTATATTTATACACATAATCAGCTAATTTCATATTAGTTTTCTATTAGAAGTTGTAGTGTTATAAAAAAATTATAAAAATTCAGATTGATTCGAACCTCAGATAATTTAGAAATTTTTAATTCAAATTTGACCTAACTCTAACTTAACCGTGAGTCTGCATATTGATTCTATAACGCAACCACACAAAAAAAAAATTTAAAATTGAACCAATTAAAAATAATCAAACTTGAAATTAATTTGTTAAACTCGACTCATTCTGACCCGACTTGATTGTCAACTCCATTTCTTATGATAGTTTTTTCAATTTCAAAAACATACCAATGATTTAGACGTTGAATCCCTTGATAAGGAATTCCTCCGCTTGTATAAAAGTTTATTGATCTCGTTCCTTCCCTTAAAAATCCTTGAAATTCTTGTTTCTGTGACCTGAAATGCAAGATAAACTTACTAATCATTGTTTTCTTATCAAAATATTGATCAATCTTAAGCCATAAGAAAAATTCGCAGTGTTTCTGTTTTTCCCTTCTCATCAGCACGAGAATTATAAGAATCACTCACATAGGCATCCAATAATCACACCAAATACACATTATATTTCTCAAATATTTTCGAAAGAAAATCTAAATATTGAGTACCCCAGTAGTAGTGCTGCTGGTGTTGATGTTGAAGGCTCAAGCATTTGAGGACGCAAACTGGTCCACTGTGAGGTACGAGTAGTTGATCCATTATTCCTGCTTCCTGATAATGGTTGCTGAGGATATGCATGGCCAACAGAAAAATGCTGATGTGATTGATTAAATAATTAATTATTTTTTTAAAAAATTTAAACAATATTAATGTTCTTCACCGATGCTCGAGGATTCGAGTGTTGAATTGGAGGAACATTAGAGGACGATTCCAAACGAAACTCTAACGGCAAGTTTGATGTCGGATTATGATAATTGTTATGTGATTTGCTGAAACAAAATGGAGTATTAATTTCAAGTAAAAATAATTATCCATCAATTTTAAAATTTTTTTTTATACCATCTTATTATTTTATTCATAATTTTAATAATCCACACTCATGAATGTATCACTTTAGTACTGCATCAAAAGGCAATAGATATATAGTGTACAAAATCATTAGACCACTTTTAAAAAAAATTTAGGTCCTTTTAGAATTTAAATTTCAATTATTTTAATTACGGGGACAAATATATTAATTTTCTACCTCCTTTGGTATTATTTTATTTTTAGTAGAGGTGATAGTATTTTACTTGAATTTATTAAAAAAAATGATATGAACTCAATTTAACTCAGAAAAGAATAAGGAACCATTCAAACCCAAAATAATTTAAATATTTTCATATTAGATTCAATCCAATCTTAGACCTTTGGATCAATCTAGCTCAAATTTGGCCCTATTTAATTAAAATATTTAAAATTTATATTTTAAAAATTAAAAAGATATTTTCTTTCTTTAAAAAAGTCAAAATGTGAGTGACTGTATCTAAAACCCAAAAAAATAACCTAAATTTCTTCATATTCCTTTAGGACTCAACTCATATTTGTTTTAAAAAATAAAAATTAAAATTAAAATTAAAATTAATTAGACTGGAAAATAATCTTTCCGAAATCCAATCTATTTTCCACTTAATTTTTAGTGATTTATCATGAATTTTAATGTGTAATATTGTATTGATAATAGCAATACGGATGTGAGATAATTGAAATGCTATAAAAATATAACATTCTTAATGAAAATATCACGTCACATGATTAAAATAAGATTGTAAAAACTGAAAATATGACTAATCAATTTGGTAATGATAAACACTTAACTAGTATACTTGAAAGCATACAATATTGAAACTGAGACATACCTTTGAACTATTGATGTTGTGGAGAGGACAACAATTTGATGAGAGTTTAGTTGATTTATTTGAAATTCGTTACTTCCCTCTGATGACATTCCATTGATGATCCACTGTCTATATGTTCTTGGATGTATAAAATATCCACACTATATTAATATTATTCTATTTTTAGAAAAAACATAGAAACTTATTCTTCTTTTAATCAAATTGCGCTTATTATTCTTTAATTACTTTTTAAGTTTAAGACAATAATGTTGAATAATTGCTCATTTAAACTATCTCACATCGAAAATAAACTAAAAAGGTGGGAGGTTGTTTTGTTATAAATAGAGCATTAATTTCTTTAGTTTGATCATCCACAAATTGTCTACTCATCTCTTAGACAATTTTCAATATTTCTCCCTCTTTTGTAATATTTCACTTTGTAGTCCTTTTCTTAGTGAAATATAATTTTGGTAGTATCCGAGGACGTAGGTATAATTGGTCGAACCTCGTTAAGTTTTGGTGTTCTTATTTTGTCTTTATTTTCAATAGCCATTTTATAGGGTATAGTTGAAGTGATATATTGTGCTGTTAAATTACTATTAAAGTAATTTTGTCTAAGGAGATTGAGTTTTAAGTGAGACCACTTGTGATCCCTCCAATCTTTCATGGGAATCAACTATAGTGTGATTTTACAGTATAATTTTTCACTCTCTATTCACCTATAAATTTATTAGATGAATTTGATGAGTGAAATATTACTCTTATTCCACAACATATGATTGCATAGTTCGTAAGATCTTTTTTATAAATATTTTATTCTTACCATATCTTGGTCATTGGAATGATATTTTAATATTTTGATTATCTAAGGTACAAAAGAAGATTGTTCAAATCGATGTCACTGTTATTGAAAGAATCTAAGTTTGAGATCAAAATTAGAAAATATTTTTTTGTTAAATGGTTATAAATTTTTTATATATAAGTTTTGTGGAACAAAAAAAAATTATGAAAAAGCTAATATTTAAAGATTTTGTGAATAATAATTTACTCACAAAATTAATATTAAAATACATTATCAATCAACCCAATTTTGGTTCTGAAAATTAATAAATACGATATAATATATTATCAAATCTTGATAATAATTAGTTCATATGCATAAAATAAAACTAACATATCATGTAACTTATCATCAAGCATAAAATAAAATTATACACTATATGTATAATATTACAAATTGTAAACAACAATAATAGATCAGCAAATACAACAATTTGATAAATAAAAAAAGTTATAAAAACTTTATCTTATTTCATTTATAAATAGTTTGACAATAGATTTTTTTTTTTTTTTATCCACGGGGCAGTTCGTCCTATTCAGATATTCACGACCAAGAAGTACTGGATTCTGTTTCAGATAGGCCCTGAAAGGAGAAAAAAGGTTGGAATGCCAACATACATCTATTATTGAATTCACCCGACCCGAGAGTACCACAACACTTGTATTGCTCTCTCACAACTCCGTTTTCACGGTTTAGGCTGCTTCCATTTCACTCGCTGCTACTACGGGAATCGCTTTTGCTTTCTTTTCCTTTGGTTACTAAGATGTTTTAGTTCACAAAGTTGTCTCTTGCCTGCCCATGGATTCAACAGCAGTTTGAAAAAAGAAATTATCTTCTTTTATTTCATTCAACAAAGGCTAAACTATTGTATGTGCCCACACTGATCATAATTCTAGGTATACTTTGATAATATTATATGTATATTAATTAATATGACTTAAAAAGATATAGAATTTTTAAAAATAAATGAGTTAAAATTTTGTTAGTAATCGATTCAATAAGAAATTCAAACTTGTTAAATAAAGAGTGTGAAAACTTGATAAAAACTTAATTCAAGCTTGAGCACAGTCATCTAAAAGACTGAATAAGCATGGACATTAAGATCTTACCTCGACACTCAATTTTTTTGTATAATTTTTCTCTCTGGTTAGTAAGGTCACATTATTAAAATAAATATTTAAATGAGGTCAAATAAATAAAGAGTGGATCAAAATAAATAATGAACGGGACAAAAATTAAATTAAATTATTATAATAGTTTTTAATAATAATATAATTATTTCGATAAAAATAAATTTATAAATTTATTTTCTTGTATTTCTCTTTAAATATTTACTTACTATTTAAAATTAAATTCTTATCACCATTTAAAGTTTTAAAGAGGACTAATATGAAAAGTTCTTATATTATTAAAATTTTAAATTATTTTTACATAAAAAATTTCATAAATTTTAGTACGTCAAATTTGTTTATATTATTTAATTAATTATATAAAATAAATATTACTAATTATTAACATACTTATCTCATAATAAAATAAAATATGTTATATTATCATTTATTAAAAATATTGTATTATTAATATAATTGCTTAACAAACCGTAAACATATAATAAGTGTAGTATGACATGTCTAATTGCTATATCTAGCTATGCTTTATAATTCAATAATACAAGAAGACAAATTACAATTTAAATAGTTAATCTCAAGAGTTCTGTTGCCTTCTTTGTTGATCCAGGTTGGATTAATTCCAAGCCAACGTTAAGGATCGCCTGCAAAGAATCCTATTCTCAACTCTTGTGGAAGCGCAAGATGATCGAGGCTACGATGATGTTTGTATACAGTCTTGTGGTCCAACAAAATAATCATGCAGCAGCGTCTCCCACCCCTCGGTCCACTGCTTACAAATGAAGGCAATTGTCCGCCATCTTTCTGCATAATAATTTTCTAACTCTTATTCTAGAGTAGTCTAGTCTATTTGATTGTTTATATATATATATATATATATATATATTGGTGGATTCGTGTTCTTATTTTGGGTGGTTCAATATTAGCTTGATCTCATAGAAAGACCAAAAAAAAATTGAATAATAATAATTATTTATTATTAAGGATGATCTAACTTTCAAGTCGAGATTATTACTTATGTTTATAATATTTATAGATTTGTTTGAAATTTTTTATATAAAATGTCATTAGTATCAAGTCATATATCTTCACATTGTATTATTTTTCTTATGAATGAAGTTATCTGTAATTGAAAAAAAATCACGAATTTAAATAAAAAAATCATTATGGATTTAAATATCATTAATGCCTAATCTCCCTCTCTATAAATAAATACAAAATATATATAGATCATAGTACTCTTATCAAGAAATTAACGGTAATCTTGACCAAAACCAGATACAATTATGACATTATTAATATTTTTATTTGAAATAATAACATTAATAGGATTAAATTTCAATTACAAAGGCCCCTAAGATTCTATTTTTACGCATAACATTTTCCTTTCACAACGTACAAGAGATGGAAATACATGATTTCATTTGCAAAATGTGCAATTTCCCCACACTGACAGCAAAATGCCAGAAACGACAGCAACCTGCAGTGTTTTATCGTTTCAAGCTGCAGCCTAGATGGAATAAGCACCTCATTCTTCATGTTGTGCATTGCATATATATGTCGATGCTCCTTGCTATATTATTATTTGTTGCTTTAAATACTTTATATAAATCATGATGTCAATACGACATCGGTTACATTCCTGCATTAACATAAAAATCATGAGATAACTCATTTATGTTTTTCCTTCCAAGCTCTTCAATTGCATTTGTGAATTAAACCTTTAATTCAAACTTTCTTTTAGAAAACAAACTTGGAAAAATGGATTGGAATCTGGGTTTTAATTTAGGAGAGAAATGCATTTATCAGATTATGTACCCATGTTCAAATCTTTAAACTTTTTTATTCGGTGCTTTTTTTTTTTTCTGTGTGTATTATAAACTCTTAAAGGATATTAATTATTGAACATTCTACATGATATGTATTTTGTTAAATTTATCTTTTTAATTTTTTTTTAATATTTCAATGTTATTATATATATAATGTATTTTAATGAAATTTAAATATTAATTGATAATATTATGATTTATTTTTTCCAATATAAAAAATTATTAAATTAAAATGGAATGATTGAATATATTGAAATTGATTAGAAGATAATAATTTTTGTGAATAAATTTGAAATTAACAACTTGGTCTTAATTAAAAGATCTTGTTGGTAATTTTAGCTCATTTTTTCTTTTTTAAAATTTTTATTTGTTGTAATATTTGTCACTGTTTCTTTTTATTATTTTACAGATTTATCTCAAATAGCTTTACCATTCTAATATTAAATATTTTGGTCGCTTTGAAGGTTTATCTGGTCAATTGCATTTATTTATTTAGATTTATCTAAATATAGCTTTGTATTTATATTTCACTTATATATTTAATATGGATTTAATTATCAGAAAATATTTTGTTTTTTGGCAATTTTTTTTGTAATGCAAATGATATTTTTCTAACCAAATTAATAATAAACATGACATGAAATATGAAAAAAACAAGAGAGATCACCTTAATCATGGATAAGAAGCCACAAACCTTTATGATCATCGACTAATTTCATAAATACTTACATAATACATATATAATATTATAACAACATAATTGATAAAGATATTCATAATTTATTAAAATACAGAGCTATTAAAAAATTATCATAATAAAATAGAATCATAATTTTAAAGTTAATATAATATATTGATATTGACAATATTGATGATATTTTAGATTATAAAAATATTTTTTATAAAATAATATATAATATTATAAATAAAAATATTTATATTATTTTAAGAAACAACGAGATACGATGTTACTTACAACTCATCAAGTGTTTACTTTGTTGTCATTTTTTCCCGTACCTGATGTTGCAGCTTCTGTTCCTCAAAACTTTTGGCGGCATGTGCAAATGTGTAATGGAGACGATGGAAGTGATTTTACAATTAATTTGGGTGCTTTTTTCTCCCCTGAAAATCCAATTTTGGAATTGTCAGGACATATGATTTGATGGTCCTCGCGCCTTAAAAAAGAAGCTAGCAAACTCCTGCAGAGATAACAGTAGACAATTGTTTAATCCTAAATCAACTTTCCTGCACTATATTAAGGTATGTTTGAAATAGTTATTAACCCTTTATTTGTAAAAAGATAAAATAAAAGAGAAAGAAAAATAAAAAAATATTATAATTTTATATTATTTGGATGAAATAAAAATAGGAAGAAAAAATAAATTTTATTTTTTTCTTTATTTTTACTTTAAAATGGAGAAAAAATATGATGATTGAATGAAATTATAGTGAATTTATCTTTTTACCCTTAATATTTCAATTGAAGGAGGAAAAATAATTTATTTTTATTTTTTTCTTCTTTATCCAAACACATGGATGTAAAATAAAATTTATATTCCCCCTTTTCTTTTTTATTCAAATATGAAAAAGAAAAATAAAATTTATTTTTCCTCTTTATTTTTTTCTCTCTAAATAATGTCAAACATAGAGTAACCCTGTGTCTAGCAAAAATACATAGGGAGTAAAGAAAATAAGGAAGATTTTTCCTCTTTATTTTTCTCTCTCATGTTTGGATAAAAAAGAAGGGAAGAAAAATAATTTTTATTTTTTCTTGTTTAGATAACCAAATATGGAAGGAAAGAAAAATAATATTTAATATATTTCCAATTTTACCCTTTATTAAACAAAATATTTGAATATATAATTGTATCGTATAATGATAAAAAATAATTATTTTATAATTTAATTGATTTTATATGAAATTAAAATTTATATAATGATAAATATAATGTTAATACGAATAAATTCTAAAATTATTTTTATATTTGAAATGTTAAAAAATATATTTATAGATTGATTTATATTTTTCAAATATTGAAATGTAACAAAAATATTTTTAAATATATTTTTTAAATATTAAAATATTACCCGGGAATTGCCGAGTGAAAATGAGAACAAATGAAGCAACTTTGGACCCAGTAATTAGGGGTGAGCAAACAAGCTGTTCTGTAGGTTCGGTTCGATTTTTTGTCAAATTTTAATAAACCAAATTTTTATTCTTAAAATCGAACCGAACCGAAATTTTTTAAAAAATTGAATTAAACGACCTGATTAAACTAAAATTTATGTATTTATAAACCGAACTGAATCGATCTTATAAAAATTTCAGTTCGGTTCGGTTTGTTTCAATTAAATTACATGTATTTTAAATTTAGTTTGATTCAAATGGGTTTGATTGATTAATTACTTCAGTTAATTTAATTTTTTATGTTTTCTATCTAAAAAACCTAAACAAAAACCTAAAACCGAATTTTTAAAAAATTATAACTGAATAAACTAATTTTATTAAGGGATCAAACCGAACCGAACCAAACCAACTCGGTTCGGTCGGTTTCTGCCCATATTCTATAATTTTTTACACTGTTCAGGGGCAGGATGGTCATTTCAATAAAATCTCCCTCTTTCTTCTATATTTTCTCTCCATTTTGAAGAGAAAATGTAGGAGGTAAAATTTGTGTTATTTTTCTTCCCCCTCCCCTTCCCAAATAGGGTATTTTATCTTTCATCTCCTATTTTCCTCCCATATTTTCTTCTCCCCCTTAATTTACTCTCTCCCAAACACTGGGTAAGTGTAGCTGATGGCTATAACTATAGCTATTATAATGGATTATGGATAATTAATAACTGATAAATATTAAATATTTAATAAATTATATCTAATTATTATGATTAATTTGTAAAATAGCTAATAAAGACATATTAAATTAAAAAATATAATAAAAAATAATGTGTTTCATGTATAAAATAAAATATAATTTTTAAATATGGAGTTACTACATAAATAACTAATTGATAAAATAATTTAAATAAATGAAAATAAAAATTTTGAGAATGTTTATGATTTTTTTTGGTACAATAGATGCAATCTTCTTAAATGTAATGTGTATTCAGAATAAGAATGAATTAAAAAAAGTTTAAAAAGAAGTTTTAAAAATGATATTTTTATCTTATGTTAATTATTAGCAATCGAGTTGAAAATAAATCTAAATATGATAGGATTTAAAGAGTAGTTATTTGACACATAAATCAATTATTAATTATTATTTTAAATTTTCACTAAATACTTTTATATGAATTATTAGGTAAATGTATCAATTATCTATTTTAAATACTCTCCAAGGGTGAATTTGAAATTACTACTGAAAAAGTTTGGTTTTGAAGTAAAACTAAGCAGATATTTTTATACAAATAATACTTATAGATTTTTCAGTATAAAATTCGCTCTGATAAAAATTTTTTTGCTAAATAGGCCCCTGCTTTCGGTCTCAATCATTTTATAATTGAAGGAATCCACTCATTTAACAATAAAATAATGAATACACGTGGAAACCGTTGGATTTAGAGCTAATAATCTTCAAGTTATAGGGACCTTTTTTTTTTATTTTTTATCTGAACAACTTGCCATCGTTACAGAGACGAAAACGATACATCAGCGAATCGAAGCCTATTTGAGCTGGGATTTACAGCAAACAAACCACGAGGGTCCCAATGATAAGCATGCTTTGCCATCCAATCAGCCACCAGATTGGCTTTCCTGTAAATATGCCTTAGGCAACTATTAGACAAAGAACCTCCTTCTCTGCGAGTTAGATGTGAGGTTATAAATCACTCTATGTATGTGTAATGCCGTGGTTAGATGTCTATTTCATGATATAATTAAGGGCACGACATTATACACAATCTTTCTGGATCCCTCGGTGGGATATCATTCTCAAAATTGAATCCCTAAATGTTTTCGTGCATTTTTCAATACAAATCCATGCAACACATAATCAAATTATATTTTATTATTTCTTTAATCAATAATTAATGTGTAAATCATTTTATTAATGGAAAATTAATGAACATTTTTCTCAAGGCGATACTAGATTGCTATAACCTTTTGTATTAATGAATATATTTTTAAACAGTTGTTTAAAATTACACACATACATATATATACATACGTGTATTTATATATATAAATAATAAAATTTACAGTGATTTTATTTTTTAAATGTGCACCCTTTTGTTCTAAAAAAGGAAGTACCCTTTGATGTAACTTTCAAAGCATGACAAGGAAGGGCTTGTTCAGGAAATAGCAACAGTGATCGAACCATCGCTGTAAAATTCGGGAAAAAATTGCACAGACACTCGCCTTCTGATTTCATCCGAGCTATATAGCATTATTCAGCTTGTGATGAGATACTATACATGCTAATTTGTATAGGTTTCAAAATTAATATTCCACCAGAAGGTCTTTAATTTATGTTAATTTATACGTGTTAAAATGGATTAATTGATTGTACAATTAAAAACAACACGAACACAATCTATTTATTAATCATATTAGATATTTCAATCCTAACGTTGATGTAAAATTTAAAAGTGTTATTTGAATATAATACATGTGATTCATTTATTTACTTCATTGATTTTGTGTTCTATTTATTTAATTGAATTGTCGTGGATCATAAAATTCGACACAATCTATTTAAAATTTATATATTTGTAATCTAAAAATATTATATTTTTACTCAAATCAATTGAAACATTATCCACAATTATATGTTCTTCAAGGTTCAAAGCAAAAATAAATTAAATAATAATGATAATAATAATACAACATCAATTTTTTAATATTTTTACAAATAAATAAAAAATTCAAATAAAAATCACCTAAATTCTTTCAAATAAATATAACTATATAAAAATATCTATGCATTATATTTGAATTGCCATTTTAATCTTACAATTATATATAAATTATAAATGGATTGTATTGGATTCATACGACCTAGAATGACATGTGAAATTAAATAAATTGTAATGAATTTAAGTGTCAACTTACTACATAATTAATCAATTTCAAGTTATACCATAAATAAATCAATCTTTTTATAATATTAATTTATTAAACTCAATTTTGATCCACTAATTTTACATATTTTACGAATTATGTTAGTATGTCCGTGATCCATTGCCACATCCACCCTGCTAATTTGAAATTCACATTAAGTAGAAAACAAATATTTTAGCACCAGTAATTTTGGAGCAGTGTTATCGCATTCATCTCCAATTTTATAAAGCCACGAGTTCAAACTTCAATTAATTGACAAAAAAAAAAAAGAAAAAAGAAATAAAATTTGCTTCAATAGCATTCTAAAAAATATTCAAAAGTATGGTATTGGAAATTATATAATTTATTGGCAACCTTTGGCCTTAAAAAATCAAATATATAGATTAATTAAATTAACAATTTTTCATCATCAACGTTTATGTTAAATTATTAGAGAAATAGATATTTTCCCATAAAAAAAAGAGAGAAAGAATTTTTAATTAGGGTATTTGAATTCTAATGCTTATTATTTAATGGACTCATTTTTCCCGCGAAAGCAGTTACATTAGGGCCTCTCACCTTTTCAATTGATTTGATTGCAAATTACTGGCTAACCAAAATGCTGGAGTCTTTTCCACTGATAAAAAGTGCTGAAAAAGTTTAGCTTGTGATTGGGAGAGGGTAAAATAAGAGGAAGAGGAAAATAAGAGGAAGAGGAAAATAACTTGATTGGGAAGGGGAGGAAAATAGAGGGGGGAGAGAAAATAACTCAAAATTTCCCTCCTCCCTTTTCCCTCCAAAATAGAGAGAAAATATTGAAGAAAGAGGGGATTTTGCAAAAATTACCATCCTACTCCTGGACATTATACAAAATTACAGAATCTGAGCAAAAATCGAACCAAACTGAAAAACTGACCGAACCGATCTAGTTCGGTTCGGTTAGGTTTGATCCCTTAATAAAATTGGTTTATTCAGTTATACTATTTAAAAAATTCAGTTTTAGGTTTTTGGTTCGGTTTTTTATATAGAAAACAAAAAAATTTGAATTAACTGAAGTAATTAATAAATCAAACCCATTTGAATCGAACCAAATTTAAAATACATGTAATTAAATTGAAACAA
>CATIWR010582190.1:0-42417 GCA_949677035.1 Omphalea diandra | reverse complement strand
AAATTCAAATTTGAGTTCAAATAAACTTGATTATGTGTGAATTGATTAAACTTGATTGATAATATTGTAAATATGTCTAAATTAGGTTTTTGAGTCAAATATTTTGATACTTGAATTCGGCTTGTTCGATTACTCAAGTAGCTTGAGTTCTACTCAATTAATTTCAAGTATCTTTCGAGTCGATCTCAAGTAGTTTACGATCTATTTTAATTCATTTACATCCTTAGTGATTTGTCGAGTCATTGTAACTGCGAGGGAAAAAAAACTGTGAAAAGGAAAAGAAAAAGGCAAAACATAAATAATAAAAACATAGTCTCACTCGACCAAATATTAGGTCACAATTCCAGTTTGAAAAAAAAAAAAATCCCAGTTAGTAATAAAAAAAATCTTCCTAAACACATTCAGCAGATTCTATTTTATTCAATGAAGTACTGCTATTGCTTATAAAGTCTGCCTTCCTGATGGGAGTTAGCAATGAAAATATTGAGCTATCTGATCTACACATTATAAATGGCAGCTGTAAAAGCAAAGCTTGCTGAGCTCCTGATCTCCTTCGTGTTTGCTGAACCAATGAACCTCGCTTATCCATTTGCTTGACAGGTCTAGCAATACCATAACCAATCAACACCCTTTCCCAAACTTCCTTCTGAAGCTGCATACAAATTATTAATGCTGAATTGTTTCAGCTGCATTCCCACATAAAAGCACAATTTTCATTGTCAATTACTCTCCATTTAAACCATACATCCCTAGTTAGCAATCTATTTTAATTGTTAACCGGCTCCCCAAACTGAGTCTTGTTAAGTGCAAACTTACCCAGATTACATTTTCCAAAAATTTCTCCCTGCTGTTGCTCTAATTGCATTCCAAAAACTAGCCACAGCAAAATTACTTAAATTTGGAAGCCCTTCCTAGTAATGGAATCTGCTCTATCTGAGCAATAGTTTTGCAATGAGCCCTAACATAATTTCAGGCCATGTCAATAACATCGTCAATTGGCTCAGGAAATTTCCAACCAATATTCCTCCACAAATCCCCCATTTTGAGAGTGCTTTGCACTTCTGAATCTTGTATATTAAATTAACACTAATCTATTCATGAAAGATTTACCATCCGTCCATGGATCCCGCCAGAAACGAAAGGTCTTCCCATCAACTACCTTACATTCAGGCCAAGGTACCATGACTTCTCCAAACTTTAGTGTCTCCATATCCAGCTGCTCTCTTCGGGTTAAAATATACTCCAATATTCTAAGTGATAATATCCTCTTTAGCTCGTTGCAGTTATTATTTGATATCACAAATATAAATTATTATATTATTTATTAATATTAATTATACCATGCTATATTTTCTAATTAACATAATTATAAATGATCATTTAAAATTGTATAATGATCTCAAAAAATATATGAAATTATTGTTGATATTACTTTTATGTTGGGATGTGCGTTAAAATAATATAATTTCGTGGTTTTTTAATGCAAGAATCATGATTATGGTAAATATGTTTGGTACCTTAGCTGTTGGATGTGCTTCTTTGACTTTTAATCAGAAGATTGTGTGAAGAATAAAGAGATCGTAATCTTCCTCCTGAGTCCTTAAATTCACTTATTGAACTTATGATTTTAATCATTGTTTTAATGATGATAAACAATTTAATGGTACTAATATACACATAATTAGTTCGTAAAAGGTTTAGGCCTCAACAAATTTTGTGTTTTTACTTCAAAAATTTTCAGTATAATTGAAGTTATTCCAAACCTCTATGAAGTTTCTAGACCTCAACATTCCATTCCTACAATTTTTATAAGAACTTTACAAAAAATTTGAAGTCATGAGATTAGCTTTGTAAGGTTCAGAATTAAATCAAGTGTCAAAATGGTATAAATGTGATCGTGTTAAAAAACTTACAAAATTAGTTATGGCTACTGTCCTTTAGACAAGATTATGCATAATGACATATGATCGTATTTATTAAAATATGACTGTGTTAAGAAAAACTTATCGCGTCAAATTCCTTTTAGTTTCCATTGTGGAGTCTATATATTTAGAGAAGAAACCACGACTGTATAAAATCAGACACAACCAAGTTGAAACCAGATTGGATCTTGAACGAACAATTGTGTTTTTGGATCATTGCATGCTGTGCAATTTATATATCTGATCATGTGTGAGGTTACACGATCGTGTATATGAAATAATGGCTAATTTTTCTGTCTTATTTTGAAAAAGTAATTGATGTGTCTACTTCCATTTTTGAACTTTAAGCTTTAAAAGGAGACTATACAATCTTAAAAGGCGATCAAGTGCTAAGAAGGTATTCTATAATCTCTCTCTGGTGCTTTCAAAGTGTATTTACACTATTTTGTTCTATTTAAGTTTATTTATAAAATAGGTTAGCTCCTGTATTTTTAGGGGGAATGTTAATTATTTTTGTGCACTATTTTATATATTTTGTGTGAGGATGACATCTTAAATAGGCAAAAGGCTCAACTTAAGCATATAATTATATTTTTAAGTAACAATAAAAGAGAAGAAAATAGCGAGAAAATGGTTTAGATAATATTTTTTTTTACTTATTAATTTAAAGTATTATTTGAAATCATAAATATAAAATACTGTACTATTTATTAATATTAATTATACCATGTTATATTATCTAATTGAAATAAATAAAAATAGCAGCAAATGATCATTTAAATTTTTTGGTCATCTCAAAAACTATATGAAATTATTGTTAGTGTTTTCCATCACAATTTGTAATTCACAAACCAATAAAATTTTCAACTCAATTTAAAATATTTTTTTAATTTAAAATTTCTATTTCTAATTGACAATAAATTATTTTTAATAAAATTTCTATTTTACTATAACTTCACAATATTTTTAATAACAATAAATGAATTAGAATTTGTAATTCACAGCTCATCATATATTTTTAATTTAAATTTTCTATTTTTAATTTAGAGTTCCTAATTCATAATATTTTTTAATTTAAATTTTTATTTCTAATTCACAATAAAATTATAATAAATTAATTATTTTTAATATATTTTTAATAATTATTCTATTTTAATATAACTTCATAATATTTTTAATTCACAATGAATCAATTAGGGTTTGTAAATTCACAATTCATAATATAATTTTAATTTTCTATTTCTAGATTACAGTTCTTAATTCACAATATATTTTTAATATATATTTTCTATTTCTAAATTAAAGATTCTTATTTCAAATTCAATCAATTCGCAATTTTTAAGAAATATGAAAAAAAAAAAAAGTGAATGCTATATTTTTAGTATAAAAAGTAAGTGAATTAAAATATGAAAGATATGAGAAAATTTGAAAAAAATAGTAGAACTCACTTTTGGTTGAATCCAAAATTACAAATTCTTTAAATATTTGTTATTTTAGCCCAAACGATTGATAAAAATTAAATTCTTAAAGAGTATATTAAATATTCTTTGACGTAAAGGAGATAATTTGGTGAGAAAAAGGAAAATTTTGGGGTTTGAGGAAGGAGAAATACGGAGAAAGAGGAAAGTGTTTTGTGGGCGTGTGTTAGTGGGTGGGGGCACGGGCTATAGACCTATGGGTTTTTTTTTTTTTTTTTTCAAAGCGGCGTCATTTTGAGTAAGTGACAACAGTTATATTTTTTCGTCTTTCCATTCAAAATGATATCGTGGAAAACAATAAAAAAAGAAAAACATTTTGAAGGGAGGTGGGTCTTCTTCAACCTCCAGCCACCTCCCATCCCATTTGGTTTTCTCTCACCATGGTAGGGGTTGAACCCCTTGCCAAATCTCTTCTCCTTTATCTCTTCAGTGGACAGAGGGGCTGAAGCACCCCTGGCCCTCTGGTTTCACCTATGATCTTGAAAATAAACTGCCTTGGACAAACAATTATGCCTTAAGACCATTAAATTATGCAAAGAAGTACGACCATGTACATGGAAGAATGACTAATTTTTTTGACTTAATTTAAAAATGATTCATGTGTCTATTGCCTGCTTTTTGGACCTTAGGATACAAAAAAAAAAACAAAGACCATATACAACCGTAATAAGATTACCACGTTCTATAAAAGTATTCTATAAGCTATCTAGTGCTTCTAAAGTGTATTCAAGTTACTTTGTTCTATTTGAGTTTATTTATAAAACGGTCAACTTGCGTGCTTAATGAGTATTAATTATCTTGGCACATTATTTTATATATTTTGTGTGAGGATCACATCTTAAATAGGTAATAGCCTCAATTTAGACAAACAATATTATTTTTAAGTAACCATATGGAGACAAATTAGAATATGGAATTGCAAACTTAGTTAAGCATTACATTCCATATTCTTCATTTTATAAGAATCCTCAATAATAATATAATATTACGTCAATTCTTGATGCATATAAATGGTAACTATGAATAACATTATAATCCCTTTGAAAAAAAAAGACTTCTAACTTGATCTTGTAATTTCTAGAAAATCTATAAGATAGTCTAAAGAGTGGATATGGTAAGGTAATTTTGGAAAAACTCAATGAATAATCATAATTCACTATAAAATCATTATAATATATATTCTTACGCTCACATGTTTTTCATGATCATACATTTAATATACATTCCCAATTATATGGCATAGATCATAACATTCAAGCATTTTACAGCATACCATATATAAGGTAGCCCAAGTTAGCGGAAAATCAGTCTTAGGCAATGGAAAACCTTTTTCACCTTCCCATGCCTTATCCTTGATTCAGTGGAGTTGGCTTGTTGATCGGCTTAACATTTTTTTAGTAAAGGATAGTTGTTTCACCAATTATAATTTAAAATAGGCCAATAAAATACGTATCCAATTATTCATCCATAAACATATTTATATCTAGCCGTGAAACTGATGTATTTTTGTTTCATTCTTCAAACCACCAATACATCATATAACATAATGAAACATCATAAAATTAATATTTTTTTTTATCCAACTATATCAATACATACGCTCTTTTACTTATATCGATGATGAATGAAAACACAACAATGTAAATAGGACAATGAAAATTATAATGTATTATAACCACTCACAATACAATCCTTAGAACAATTTTTTATTTTTATTTTATTTTATTTTTTTATTTTTTTAAGTTTTCACCACTAAGTCCTTCAATGCTCTAAGTGCTCTTTGGCTCCAAGAATGCCTAGGATCACTAAGCACAATATAACATGTAGGGGATCCACATCCAATAAGAAATATAAAGACTGATTTCTCAATTCACCATAAAGCATAACACCAAATTTGGAATTGAGGAATCTCACTTGTAAGAACTAGCCATTCATATACATACTAGCGCTATAACATTAATTGGGAAGAATATCTCACTCATCCATGTAAGCTCGTCTAAAGGCTCCCATAAAAGCATTAGGGTTTTCTTATGGTAGGGTCTCCAATAATACAACAATCACCAATAATCAATATAAAATAATTCTAACCATAATCATGTGGAAACCTACATAACAGGAATTTAGGGTGAAATTCATCAAATCTTTCTGAAATATCAATAAAGCCGAAGCTAGGATTTTGAAACTTAAATCTCAAAAACAACTTCTAACATTAAATTATATCTCAATAATTTTAAAAACTCAAATGAAAATAAGAATTGGTAAAAAGTGGCAATTAGGCACCTATTTCCCAATTTTAACCTCTAAAGGAGCTCAACCTCATCCAAATGCATTCTACCATAAAATCATACTCTATTATACTCTTAAAATTGCCAAAACATGATTAAAAGAATGAAATTACTTATTTTAGAGGATCCATAAGAAACTAAAAGAGATATAGAACTTGGAATTTATGTAAAGAGAGAAAGAACCACCTTTGTAAGCCCATTGGATCTATGTTCCAAGAGAAAATCAAAGGTTTGTTTTATAATCAAAACATGTTTAAAACATAGATATAGGATTTAAAGGTATTTTAGATTAAAAAATGAGTATTGAGAGATAAAAATACAAAAGGAGCAACAAATTAGAAAAAATAATGTTGAAACCTCACATTTAAGCACCTTTTATGCTCTCAAATAGTCAGCACAATCATGTTTTCTCAACATGGCCATGTTTGAGGTCCTTAAGTGGAAAATTAGGGTTGTAGAAGGCTTATCGACTATATGGCTTTACCTGCACATTTGTGTCGTATAAGGCTTATCGACTATATGGCTTTACCTACACATTTGTATAATTCCTTAAAACCCAAAAACACTTCAAATTTAGCTCAAAAATTTAAGGCTCTAAACCATTTCTAAAGACCACAAAATAGGTTCAAATACTATAGGAACACTTGAGGGACATACCAAAGGTGCCTCTAAAAAGAATAGTTATCCTTTGATGTCCTAGAGGGGTGTTGAATATGGCAATGATAAATTTACAAATTCAAACTAAATAAGGAAATAGATAAAGAATCAACACACAAGATTTATAGAGGTTTGACACAACTTACCTACGTCCTTTCCTCCAATATTTCCATTAGATCCTTCACTATTTTGATAGTTTAAGGTGTTATCAATAACCTTTACATGAGTAAGTTTTCAGGCACTACCAAGCCTTTACAAGTGATATATTTTTAGTCATTATCAACCTCTTGAAAGTAGTTCATAATTACTACTTAAACCTTAATCCAAAGATACTTTCAAGTACGACATTAAATGTTTAACAAGAGATACTTTCAAAGGGTTTCTCAACACTAAGTACATAATAAAAGATTATAACATTTTTAAGGGAAAGAAAACTCTCTCACTCAAGCTTGATCAATAAATGTCTTTTTGGATGCTTCACAATGTAATAGCCTTTTTTGATTAAGAATGGTTTTCACAATGGATTACTCTCTTAATAGAACGGTTCTCTACTTTATTTCTATTGAGAGCAATTTCTTTTATAAGCTAAATAAGTAACTAACCATTAGAAAAGAGCTATCATATCTCATCATAGTTGTAAGCAATTAACACCCATTAAAGAAATTTCATGCCTATTACTGAGGCATCCGTAATTATTGATTTTCACGCAAATGGGTGGTTATTAGTCAATATTTAGCTTTCATGACATTGGTCTTACCAAAACGTCCATTGCAAGTAGCTGTTCAAGGTTGGTGACTCGAGGTTCTTCCTTTTCTTTCATTTATATTTCCATTTCACTTTTTCTTCAATGGTCATTGGATATAAGTAATGGTCATTGATTCTATCCTCAGTGCCCATTGGAGTATGCTTAATGCTTGTTATTGATTTCCAAAAAAAGTGATCTTTATCCTCTATTTTTCAAAATTTGTAAAATTGATTCAATGTTTATTGGAGTTCTCATAATGCCCATTGAAAGCATCTCAATGCTTGTTGATTATTTAAGTATACCTCATTGAGAGGTCTAAAAGTTGTAGTACAAACTAGAGCAAAGTACAACACATGTTGCTAGGTCTAGTGAGTAAGAATCAACCTTAGAGGACTTGTTTAATGCCTAGTGTGAAAACACAATGCCCATTGCTAAGTCCAGAGAGCATAGATCATACTAGAGCACTTGTTTAACGCTAATTAGGCATTTCAACTGAGTTAGCTTTAATTTTCACTCTTAGAGTTTTTCAACCTTTAACTCAAATATACTGATAGCAAGTTTGTCTCCAATCATTATCGTTCAAAGAGTTGACATACCTGTAAGATTGAACACAAATAATCTTAGGCAAACGATAGTCCTAAGTCTTATTTATAATAATCAAAACAAGAACTTGAAACCTAGAAGGTTCAACATTCTCCCTCTTTTTTATGATAAAAAGCAATTCTCTAAAGGCAATAAGGATAAGCAAGTTGATAGCACAACAAATCAAGTTATCAATGTTTGACTCCCCCTTAACCTATTAAGGTTACTTATTAAACTATCATGTTTCCCTTTTATAGTTCTCTCCCTTTTAATTTGTTCTCCCTTTATCATTTATTATATTATTCATACTTGCTTTTACAGTTCTCTCCCCCTTAAGATATGCTTATATTTCACTCCCTATTTAGCATTATAAAAAAAAAAAAAGACAAATAGCAAGTAAAAGAGCATGAATTGTAATAAAAGAAACACAAATAATCCATAACTTTTCATTCCAAAAGAAAAGGTATAAAACAAGTCATCCATCATCAGCTACATTTACAAAATAACTATAAAATGCGAAAAAAAAAAAAGAAAAATTATGCAGATGGATCATAAGGAGGAGTGGTTTGGAAAAAGGGTTGGTTTTATGGAGGGAGTATCCATAGTTTCTTGGGCCTTTTCAAGTTGTACAATTGGTTGCTCTTGATCAATTGGAATACCTCATTATAGATTTAACCCCTTAATAATCTAACCTAGTGTTTGAGTTACATCCTTTAGTTGAGATTTCAGCTTGTTCACATTTTAATGATGGGTAGTGGAGGAAGCTTTAATTCTTTTAACAGTAGTAGTGAGTTGTTCAAGAACTTTTAACTTAAAAAGGGATAAGGATGAAGCAAGTTCATTAGTTCTAATATCACTTGCAGTTATAACTCCTGCCCTAATGACTTCCTTAATGTTTTTATTACCTTCTTCGTTATGAGGAATAGCTCCTTCATCAGTTGCCAACTTTATTAAACCACTATCTAACTTTTTTAAGATTCTCATGCTCAACAACATATTTTCACCTATTGGCTCATTTGCAGGCAACTTATCTAATGTTAAATCAAGATCTTCAACCTCTTCCTTAGTGGAGGGAATGACTTCCACAAGTTTGGCTATCTTTGTGATGTAGTGAACCATCATAAAGGCATTTGATTTATCCACTTAGCTTCTAACCTTTGAAGTAGTAGCCATGGTGTGTTCACTTTTTGTTTGTTCTTCATACACCATAAGTAAAAGAGATCCATTAGGGTGCAATTGCCATTTGATTGACCCTGACCATTGATATTCCAAACTATGAAATGATGGCCAATTTAAAAGCATAACTTTTGATCTTAAAGGCTTTATTATTGTTGATATTGTCATTGGTAGTCTTATTTGTTATGAACTTTCAAAACTGGTTAATATCTTGAAGGATGAAGGAGGTTTTGCCAATCCATTATTTTTTATATTAAAACATCTTGCAAGATCATTAAGGCAAACCTTATACTTTTTCCAAATAATTTGAATTTGACAGTGCCTAATTCAACATACACATCACAATCATTTTTAAAACTTCTAGAGTTGTGACTCAACTGTTAACTCCAAATAAGCAGGTTCCCTGATGTGGCAAAAGAGTTCCCAATCAATTTCAATCATCAATTGTTCCACTTGCTTTGCTAAGTAGTATCTCTACAAATCATTCCACTCTAAAAATTTTCCATCATAAAGCTATCATTTTACCAATTTCAGTGCCATATTCTTTGCTTTGTCAATTTTAAGATGCAACTGATGAACCAGTGTTGCAGCTGAATCTTTTGAGAAGGATTTAGATCCTTGTTTTGTTTCAGTTACTATGATGCCTTTCCTTTTCCTTTAGATTCATAGGATGCTTTGGCTTTCTTTTATTTGTGGTTGAGTTATTGATGGTTTTGCAACTCTTTTCTTCTTTTGAGCCAATATAAAAGCTAGGTTTCCCTCAGTCTCAAAACCATATCTAAAGGAGTAGGTTAGTGGTTCTTTCTTGCAACTTTTTTGGATCTTTTGGAGAGATCAGTTTTAGGTGCCATGATGAATGGGATTAAACAAATGATTATGCTATAGAGATTTGAGAGAGATGAGTAAGATGTAAAATAAGAGCATATATGAAAAAAAATTGAGATTTAGGATGTTTAAATAGATGTTCAAAATATCCCCCACTTTTTTTAAAAATATATGACTGTTGGAGGTGGTAAAAGGTCATGTTGATAATGACAATAGTCATTGGACATAGCTATTAACTTGGTTTCCAAAAGTTCATCCAACAATGGTGGAACATTCTCAACGACCATTGAAAAAGATGTCAATGATCATTGGTGATTTGTAACAATCATGGAAACTAACTGATTCAAATTAATGAATTTAGATGCAATTCAAGCCATGGGAAACAATGAAATGAGTGTTGAACATATTCCTTAGTTAAAAACTTAGTTAAAACTAATTTTTTAATGAAACGAAGGAGCTTTAAAGCTTAGCTGATGAATATTTTTAATCAAATTCAATGAAATGATAATGAATTCAACTGAATTTTAGACAAGTTAATCATAATCATTCATAGTTAAAACTTTAGTCAATGAATCTAAAAGCTTAATAGTGATTAAATAGCAACAAATGCATAAAAGTTTAAAAGAAAGTTGTGAAAGAGATGAACCTTACTGAAGTCACTTCAAGGTATTTCCATTTATTATACCAAGTTCCCTTTTGATGAATTGCATTCTTTCAATACAAAGAGGTTTGGTGAAAATATCTATCAATTAATAGTTAGTATTAACAAATTCCAATACAGTATTGCCATTGTTTACATGATCTTTGATGAAATGATTTATTATGTCTATATGTTTGCTTCTAGAATGTTGAATGAGATTTTAAAGAAGTTTATAGTATTAGTATTATCACACTTAATAACAACTTGCTTTACAATAATTTTGTAATCATGGAGTTATTGTTTCATCTATAAGATTTGGTCATAACATAGACTAGCTACCACATACTAAGCTTCTATAATTGACAAAGCTACTGAGTTTTGCTTTTTGCTATTCCAAGATACTAAGCATTGACCAAGTAATTTACATGTGCCTAAAGTTATCTTTCTATCTAAGGTACATCCAGTAACATCAACATCAAAAAATACATTTAATTAAAATGAAGAACTGTTAGGATACCAGAGTCCTAAGTAAGAAGTACCAATAAGATATTTTGGTATATGTTTTATAACATGTAAGTGAGATTCCTTAGGATTAGATTGATATCAAGCACATGAACAAACACTAAACATAATATTAGGTCTGAAAGCTGTGAGATATAGTAGACTACTAATCATACCTCTATATAGTTTTGGTCTACATTCTTACCATGTTTGTCCATGTCTAGCTTGATGTTAGTGTTCATTGGCATTTTACAAGGTTTGTTGTTGTCCATACCAAATCTTTTGATTAGCTCCTTTGTATATTTAGTTTGGTTCATGAGGATTCCTTCTTTCCCTTATTTGATTTGTAATCCAAGTAAAGTTCTCCCATTATGCTCATCTCAAACTCACTTTTCATTATTTTTGAGAAATCTTCACATAAGCAAACATTAGTGGCACCAAATGTGATATCATTTATATATATTTGCACCAATAATATGTCTTCATTCTTTTTCTTAAAAAATAAAGTTGTATCTATTAATTCCTTGGTAAAACCTTTCTCTACAAAAAAAAAATTGCTCAATCTCTCATACCAAGCTCTTAGAGCTTGCTTCAAGCCATATAAGGCTTTGGTGAGCTTATACACATGATTATGTAAGCAATGGCTTTCAAATCAAAGGGGTTGTTCAACAAAGACTTTCTCTTCATTGTAACCATTGAGGAATGCACTTTTGGCATCCATGTGAGATGCAAATGCAAAGAGAATTATAATGGCTTTAAGTCTAGCTATAGGTGCAAGTCTAGTTTAATCCCTTTTTCTTGGTTGTGGCCTTTAGCTACTAAATGAGCCTTGTTCCTAATAATGACACCAACTTCATCAAGTTTGTTTCAATAGACCCATTTACTTCTAATAATAGAATGGTTTTGAGTTCTTAGAACTAAGGTCCATACTTTGTTTATTTTAAATTAATTGAGTTCTTCATACATAGTAAGGACCCATTCATCTCTAATGGCCTTATTTATGGACTTAGGCTCAATAAGGGATACAAAAAATAAGATTAGTACATGCATTTCTAAGAGATGATTTGGTTGATACAAGATTTGATGGATCACCAATAATAAGATCTTTTGTGTGATCTTTCTTATAAATCTAGTCCCTTTTTAGCTGAGTTTGCTCTTTACTGGGAGTTGAAGGAGATGGATCTTCATTTCTTTCATTTCTCATATCTTGTAGCTTATCCAAATTCTTTCCTTCTTTTTCAATGTTTAGCTCACTTATGGAACCTGTAAGATCATCAATATCTTTTTTTATTCTTAAAGAAGTAGGGTCAGATTCATCAAAGACAACATGCGTAAACTCATTTACAACATATGTTCTCTTGTTAAAGACTTTGTACCCTTTGCAAGTGGTAAAATATCTAAGGAAAATTCCTTCATCAAATTTGGAGTCGAATTTACCAAGGTTGTCTTTATTCTTTAGAATAAAACACTTACAACCAAACTCTAAAATATGCAATCTTGGGCTTTCTATTGTTCCATAACTCATAGGGAGTTTTCTTTAACAAGGGTCTCACTAACTCTATTAAAGATATAGGAGGAAGTATTTATAGCTTCAGCCTAAAAATACTTAAGAAGATTATACTCATTCAACTTGGTTTTGGCAATTTCTTAAAGAGTTCTAATTTTCCTTTTCACCACACCATTTTGTTATGGGGTCCAATGAGTTAAGAAGTATGCGAGATGCCATATTTATCATAGAAACTATGAAACTTAGCATGCTTGAATTTACCTCTGTGGTCATTTGTAGCAAATGAGATTTTCAAATCTTTTTGATTTTGCATTCTCTTAGCAAATTTAAAAACATCAAAATAAGAATCCTAATGTGGGAGAAACAACTCCCTAGTATATCTAGAAAAATCATTTACAATGACAAATGCAAAATGCATGCCTCCTAAACTAGCTACCCTAGTGGGGCAAAAAAGATCCATGTGAAGCAATTGTAATGGTCTAGTAGAACTTACCTTGTTTTTGGCTTTGAAGGAGGATTTGATTTGTTCATCTCTTGGACATGCTTCACAAACTCCTTTTGTAAACTTGATTTTTGTAGACCTTCAACCAAGTCTCTTCTCTTCAGCTTTAAGAGAAGTTTTGTGCTAGCATGTCCTAGCCTTTTATGCCAGGTTTTTCTTTCATCAACAATTGATACTAAACACTTCTCATTTTGGTTATTAAAAGAGTTTAAGTCAATCACATAAATATTATGAACTCTTCTATTAATGAATAAAATTTCATTATCACTCATCCTTGATACATAACATGCTTGTGACTCAATCATAACTCTAAGGCCTTTGTCACATAGCTGACTTACACTTAGCAAGTTGTGATTGAGTCCATCAATAAGTAATACTTTAGCAAGAATAGGAGAGTCATCATCCTTACCCCATTTTACCTATGCCAACAATTTTGGCTTTGCCATTGTCTCCAAAAGACACATTTTTGAGACGTTCAATCTTTTCCAAATGTGAGAAGAACTTTCTTTCTTCTGTCATTCTTTCTCTTGTTATTTGCTTTGAACATTCACTATCAAGATACCACTCTTGTTGTCCAACTTGGGACTTTAAGCATATTTGCAAAATAAGAAAGATTATATTTTAGGTACCTAAACTTTTTTAGGTCTTAGAGGGTTAGCAAATTCATCTTTAATCATTAGGGTTCAAAGAGTTAATGTACTTATAAGATTTAACACAAATAATCTTGGGCAAAGTTAGTCCTAAATCTTATTTGTGATTATCAAAATAAGAACTTGGAACCTAGAAGGTTAAACATGCACAACTCTTAAGAAATCCTCAAAGTAAGCCTTAAAGGAAAACCATGTTGTCACACTACTAAAGTTTAAGAACTTTGAAAGTCTAATTAAAGCATTTCTAATCTTTAAGGAAGTATTTGGATCTCCATACTTCACCCCTTCAACCTAAATAGAGGATCCTATAAGTCAACGGTGAAGCTAAGATCATAATTAAAAGGAGGAAAAATGTAATGAGCTTACATTAAAATAAAAATATGCGCTAAAAATCTAATATAAATGAACTAGCTAAATAGCTAACTTCCAAAAAAAAAAAAAAAAGCATCAACAAACATCCTTAGTTAAAAAAAAAAAAAATTACAATTACTCTTTGATTCTTCATGCATTGATAATAACTTATAAAATTTGGATCTCCATTCTTCATGCATTGAATAATGCAAAATATCTTTTTCAATATATGTAATCAAACATCCATTTATCTTATATGTAATCAAACAATCAAACATCCATTTATCTTATATCTTTTTACATAATTGATTCTTCATAAATTCATTACAAAAAATGCTCTCCCAGCGATGGCAATTACAACTAGTAAAACAAGAATTAGTGTTATGAACCTATAAACCAATTGTTATAAAATATCTTTTCTTATCTTCACCATTTCTTTGGAAAGATTTTCAATTCCTTTCATATTAAAAAACTCATAACTAGAATTTGTATCAATTTTATTTATTTCCTACTAATTTTCAAGAGTAATGGGTTAAATATTAGAATAATCATTCAAATAAAATTTAGCAAGTAACTTATCTTTATCATAAGCAAAAAATAAATCTATTGGGTTAAAGTATGCAAAACATAAAAGTAACTCTATATTCACCTTATTAAATTAAGTATTAAGCTCTTAAAGTTCTAATCTATAATTAGACCAAACAACTCAACCCTATAATGATGCATAATCGTTACTTTCTCAATATTGCATCTAGATCATCCTGAGCAATATACATATTGTCCATATTGAGAACTTGTATGTTGTGTCTATTGCAAAATAAAGACACTTCATCCAACAAAGAGTTTCATCCATTATCTCCATTAGTTATAACAGTACTTAGTTATTTTAACTAAGGCCATCACATAATATCTGTCTTATCTTTGTAATGTTTATGATAAGTTATAAGTAACTACTAATATGTGTTTCATCAAATGAAGGCAAAATGCAATATCAAAGGATTTGTTAGACTAAGTTGTTTAAACCTAAGTCAAGACTCTCTTTTGCTCTTGACAATATAGATTGAAAAGTTCTAATGCCAATCTTAAGTGTTTATCTTTCAAATATTAAGTTAGAACCTCATGGAAAGTTGAGCAAAAGTGATAAGAAGAAAAAAAAAAGTCAATGTATTAAAATCTACCTCCTAAAATCTCGATTGTGAATTTCTTATAGTGACCATGACCTGAAGAAAAATAAGAACTCCAAAGCTCAATTTTTTTATGGTGGGTATAGTGGCTAGGTACTGACCACTATTGTCATAGAGACCATGAGTTTATGGTCTCGATCACAATTTGGGATCCGTTAGATAAATTCAATGACTAGTTTTTTAAAAGACCAATGTCAAGTTGCCATATGTCACTAGCTATTAAATACAGATAATAATCTCAATCGTGACATGGCAATTTGAGAGCCAAACATGAGTCGCGATTGTAACTTGTGTTTGACAAGCATGAAATGGTAGATTTTGCTAATAATATTTAGAGATTATGAGAAAGTTTTGTTTATAACATATCTTTATTAGTTGGAGCTTATAAATATACCACCAAATAGACTTGAATGTAAGAGAATAACCATTGATTGTGCTTGCAAAGTTAATTCCTATAACCTTCACTCTTCATTTCTTTATACGTAGTTTGGTGTGAGCTTTAAACACCTTAGGTTTGGGTTTATGAGTGAGCCTTTGTATAGAAAACTCTTGTTTAGGTTTTAGAGTGAGCCTTGGAAAACTCTTCTATAAGTTTGAGTATTGGCATTGGTAAAACACTTATGTAAGGTTTGAATGTGAGCCTTGGGAAAATACTTGTAAGGTTTGGTGTAAGCCTAATTGAGTGTGAGCTTATAAAACACTAGTGATTTAGTGAAACACCCAATTGGTTAATTAGGGAGTAGATGTAGGGTTGGTTAATACCCAAATCACTATAAATCCTTATGCTTATTTTTTCTTACTTTTTGTTCAATCTTTTATTCATATGTGCTTCCTCTAAAAGATTGAATTTGTCATCAATTCAATCCCTCTTCTTGGTGCATAAGGGCCAATAATTGGTATCAGAGCCAAATCTTAATTCAAGCCTTAATTGTGTGAGAAAAGATAATTGACACAAGAAGGAATCCACTCTCACCTTAATACCATCTTTGATGGCAATGTTTATGCTCTTTAGAAGCACAAAATGGAGATCTGTCTTGATAACAATCTCATCAAATTATGAGATTATGTACTTAAAAAATGGAAGCCTCCAACAAAGATGGTTGATGAAGTGGAGGTGACAATTGCAAGAGAAGAATAAAGTGAAGCACATAGGAAGGCAAATGGGAAGAACAATAAGACAATGGTTATTCTTCTAAGCTCCATGTCAAAAGAAGAAATTAAAAGAGTCCAATATTGTCAAATCGTACATGCCATATAGAAGCACTAGAAAACTAATATGAGGTTACAACTCTTATGAAATCAAGTAGGTTGGAGGTGTATGTGATGGAGTGGGAGCTCTTATATAATGAAAGGAAATGAAAGCATCACTGACATGACAAATATACTTATTTCTATTGTTAAAACATGAAGAAGTTTGGGAGAATTCTTACAAATTATGAGGTAAATACTAAACTCCTTAAATCTCTTCCATTAGATAAATTTGGTGCAAGAGTATACAACATTCAAGAGTTGAATCCAGAGATTGGGAAGGTGCCAACAGATGTTCTCATTGGCAAGCATCTCACTCATGAGATGGCTATCAAGAAGGATGAATAGAAGAAGAAGCTAAGAGGATAAATAAACAAAGTGAAGAAGAAAGCTCTCGCCTTTAAAGCTCAATAAGATTATTCAAGCTTAAGTGACTCAAATGAAAGTGACAAAGAAGAAGAAGAGTTTAACAAGATATCAAGAAGGATTAAAGAGTTGATGAAAAGGAGAAGGAAAAAAGAAACCAAAGAAAGTCATCTTCTTATTACTATAAGGAAAAGAAGAAGAGCTTCAAAGCTACATGGGATTATGATTCAAGTGGTGAAGAAAAAGAAGAAGAAGTTGTAAACTTTTGCTTCATGGCTTAAGAGGACTCCCTAATGATGTAAGTACTTCTCCACAATTTTATGATGAGTATGATGCATTTCATGATATGGATGATGAGCTTTTTGAAGCTTTAACTTTAAAATGTGAGAAGTAAAATAAAAAATGAAAGTTTATAAGAAATCATATTTAAATATTTAAATAATCTTGTAAATGGCTTGAGAGCTTTTAATAAAGAGCTCAAGAAATCTTTAGAAAACCTCTCAAAAAGTCATCCTCTCTTAATTCTTTAAGAAAAGAAAATGACACTTTAAAAGGTAAAGTAATCGAGTTTAGGAATTCCATCTCAACCTTTTAAAAAGGGAAATAAACTTTGGATACTCTCATTGTATCTCAAAGACCACCCTTAGTGAAACATGGTTTAGGCTTCAATGGAGCTTCCTCATCTATATCTTATCCTCCTACATTCATTAGAGCATCAACACCTCAATTTTCTAGTATTGAGGTTGTTAGGAAGAAAAGTGCTCCAAGCACTAAGCCTTTTAACCTTAAGGGCAAAGGAAAGGCACCCCAAGGCTTAATGGCTGAGCCTCAAAGAGCAAATCATGCATAGATGTACACAAAGAGGCATGCTAAAAAATATACATACAAAAACTTCTCGTCTACTGTTCATCACTCATGCACTTGCATGCATTCTCATAACCAAAGTATTAGAAGGCCTCCTACTCGTACTAAGGTTATGCATAGGAGAAAGACTTACAAGTCTAAACTCTAATACCACTATTGCATGAGGCTTGGTCACATAAATATATTTTGTTATATTAGGAAGGCTTACCTCAAACTAGAGGATCTTTCCAATACTAACCTCCAAGGACCCAAGTATGCTTGGGTACTAAAACAAAATGTTTGATATTGTAGGATGGGGACTCCTTCACCAAATTCTCATCATGGAAAATCTAAAGAGGAATGGAGATTGCTAATGAAGAAGGGATAAATTGTCAAATGGTTATTTGGTATCAAGCCATTGATACTAAACTTGTAATATATCCCTTACATCCTATGCTTTTAACATGATATATTTATGCATATGTTTGGGAAGAGTTGTTATGCATTTTATTGCTTAATTTATCTATATGTTGACATGTTTGATTTGATTTAATTGATTGTTTGATGAGTTGAATCAATTCATTTTGCATTTGAGCTTTTTTTATATATCAAATATATAAATTGATCATTAAAATATCTTATACTTTATTAGGGCTCTATATGAAAATTTTTAAATTTTTGGCCCTAGTTTGTATGGTCAGACATCTTTAAATGTTTGAATTATTTTATATTTATATTTTTATGAAATTTGCATGTTGTTTATGTTTCATCTATTTATCATCTTATTATGCCATAAATTGTGATTAATTGTGCAAATTGCTTGTGTTTACTATTATGATTTGAGTTTGTGCAATTGACAATTTTATAGACATTCCCTTTCATATTCCCCATTCTCTCTCTTATTCCCTCCTATTTCCTCTCTTTTTGATCTTGACAAAGGGGGAGAGATAATTTTCTGAATAAGCAAAAGGGGAAACATACCGAAAGGGGAAGGAAAATTGAACTAAATTTGCAATAAGGTAAGATAATGATCTTATTGGGATAATTAAAGGAGAGTATGGATTGAGAGGGAGCCATTTCATACTTATTGTTTAAATCATTTCACAATCATTCACTTTAGAGAATGCATAATTGATTCTCTATCCTTTGCATATTCAATCTAGATTGTCAAAATCAAAAAAGGGAAGATTATTTGACCAGGTTGTTTATACCTAAGTCAAGACTCTTTTTTTATCTTGACAATATAGATTGACATGTTCTAATGTTAATCTTAAGTGTTGATCTTGCAAATATTAAGTTAGAACCTCATTGAAAATTGAATAGAAGTGATAAGAAGCAAAAAACTCAAAGTATGAAAATCTACCTCTTAAAATCTTGATTGCAAATTTCTTATAGCAATTGAGACCTAAAGAAAAAATAAGAACTCCAAAGTTTAATTTGTTTTACAGTGGGTATAACGGCTACGTAATGATTGTGACATTGGTAGAGATTGTGAATTTATGGTTTAGACTGTAATTATTGAGATTCGATAGATAAATCCAACGTCTAGTTTTCTAAAGGACCAATATCAAGTTGCCAAGTGTCACTAACCATTAGACATAGATAAATATCTCAACTATGACATGGTAAACTTGAGAGTTACACATGATTCATGATCGTGACATGGATGTCATGATCGCTACTTATGTTCAACAAACATTAAATATTAGATTTTGCCAACAACCTTTAGAGATTATGAGATAGTTTTGTTTATAACGTCTCTTTAATGGTTGAATGCTATAAATACAACACCAAATGGACTTGAATGCAAGAGAATAACCATTAAAAAATCTTACAAAGTTAATTCCAATAACTTTAACTTTTCATTTCTTTGTACATAGTTTAGTGTCAGCTTTAAATACCCTGGGTTTGGGTTTAAAAGTGAGTTTTTATATAGAAAACTTTTGTTTGGATTTTAGAATGAGCGTTAGAAAACTCTTGTATAGGATTGAGTGTTAGCCTTAGTAAAATACTTGTGTAAGGTTTGAATGTGAGCTTGGGAAAAGACTTGTAAGGTTTGGTGTGAGCCTAAACATTAAGTTGATTGTGAGATTGTAAAACACTAGTGATTTGGTGAAACACTAACTTGGTGAATTAGGGAGTGGATGTACAGTTGGTTAATACCTGAACCACTACAAATCTCTTATGTTCATTCTTTTCCTACTATTTCTTCAATCTTTTATTTTTGTGTGCTTCCACCAAATGTTCCAATTTGCCACCAATTCAACCCATCTCCCTTCTTGGTGCACATAGACCAATAGGATTAAAGTAAATCCAATATAGTGTAAGCTTTAACTTTTTATTTAGACTTTTTATGCTCTAAGGGTGAAAGCCTTTGATAAGGCTTAGGAAGTCTCTAGACTTAAGCCAGGTTGAAGAAAGTTTGACATGTCTGTATTAGGATCAACACGCTTATGTTGAAGGTGGCCATGCCTGTGTCAAGAGGTCACGACCATGTCAAAAATCTCCTAAGATTAGATATGGAGCCTATGTGATAACATGCCTTAATATTGGTTGCCATGACCATGTTGAAAGATTGGCCACACCTATGTCATAGGGAAACCATCCAAACTGTGGCAAGCAACCTTGATTTTATGGGTTAACTATTTAAACTATTAATATTGCCATTGTAACACCATGATTATGTTGAAGAATGTCGGAGCCATGTGAACCTATAATAATTTTTTTTATAATTTTAAAGTGATTTTGAAGTAAGTACTAATTTAGGCTTATATATATATATATATATATATATATATATATATATAAAGAGCTCCTATGACTAGAAGAAGATTAAAAGTCATTCATAATTGCTCTCAAGTGTTCATTCAAGTGTTTTCAAGCTACTTTGCTTAATATTGTGTTTTCCTCATAAAGGATTTTACTTAAGTGTTAATGAGAGTATGTTTCTATTTTTGTAGTAAGTTGTATATCTTATGTGTGGATTACAATACTTTAGGTTAAGGTTTAACCTTTATGAATGAGGCTTAAGTTAGTGTCTTTAAACTAGTTTGAGAACAGTTTGACTTACACTAAGAAGCAAGTTGGTAAGCTTAGTTAGGTAGAGCTAGGCTTATATAATTTGAACAGTATTTGTATGCTACTTATATAGTAGAGCTCTTAAGTGGTTCATTTAAGAAAAGGATGTAAAAGGGCAACCTTAAACTTCGATAAACAATTAATATTTTTCATCCTTTCTTCTATAATATTCTTTGTGAATATTTAAGCTTTGTTAATTATATAAAAAATTTTCAATGCCAAATTCATCTCTCTTTTGGACACCTACAAAATAACACTTAAAATCACTTCCATAGAGTCAGAATATTCCCATTTATTTATAGAGTAAGAACTTAATCCTAGGTCTTATATTTCTTTTCCCTTTAAGGCCATCCATATAGCCCTAAAAAAGCCTAATTGATATCACCATTATTTTTCAAAACCTGCATGGAGAGATGATGTAATGAGTGATATATAAGAGAAAAAGATGTTTGTCTCTGCCAAAGTCAATAAAGCCCACTAGTATGCCCCATTCTATCTTTATCACAATCATCTACCAAATAACTTACATAACCTAAAAAATTCTTTATTTTTTATTAAATTTAAAAGACTTCAATCTAGTTTCCATTTGGAGTGCAATTATGGGATCTTTATCAAAAAGAATTTTGCCAAGCAAGAATAATAAATGGGTTCTTAAAACCTCTATAATTTTAACTAAACACCTTTTGAATATCAGCAATGCTGGTAAGCAGTCTCTGTTAGTGTGAAAAGTAGAATAGGTTTGCTAGAATATCTTCCTTACTTCTCTCCAAGCAAATTATATTAATCTCATGGCTATCATTAATATATTTTTGTCTTCTAGTTGTAACACTTTTTGACCCCTTTCCTTAAGATGGCTCTAATTCCATAATTGGATTGCCCAAATTGTGCTTATGAGGTTTTTGTTAGGTCAACTGGTGGGAGAGTCTTAGATGGAATGGTGTCTTTAAGAAGATGTTCAAATTTTAGACTAAGTTATCATAGATTGTGTGCTAGTTATTGTATTATGGTTATCATGATTTCTTTTCATGGTAATTAGAGTTTAAAGCTTTTGTATCAAGTTTGATTAAGATGAGATCTGGATGTTATTCATACCAAAACTTTTAGGAGAGGTAGATGAGTTAATGTATGTACCATTTTGTTCTTGAGCTTAAGAGTTATTTTTCAAGGATAGCGATAGGGGTGAATGTATGACATAGGATTTGAAGTTAAAGGAGAACCTTTTAATCCTTCTATTTCAATCCTTCTAAGGCATAATATAGGATTGAAATTTTCTTTTTATAATTTTATGACAACAATATGGCAAAAGAAGCTTTCTCACCACTTTCTTTATGAGATGCACTGAGATTACATATTGCAACTTTCTCCTAACCTATTTAGCAAATGATTAGATTTTAGCAAAAAGAGGATGATATATGCATGCATTTGATTCCTTCAATTCACCCTTATGAGAAAGAGTAGTCAATTTGGAGGATGATGTGTGTAGACATTCGACGTTCTTCATATAGTGGTAATTAGGATCTAGCAGTTTATTGTCATTACCCTTACATATCATTCACAGTCTTTGTAAATATGCCCCAACAATTGCAAACAAAGCTAAATAATAACAATCATTATCTATTACCTATATAGATATGATTGCAAAGGTTTGGTTAAGTTAAGGGGTAATTAACCTCTCATGATCACTGAATTATGACCAAAATTTTATTGTGGTGACTAAAGATTAATTTTGTTCAATTGAATCACCAAACTTTACTTTTTATTCTATTATGATTTATTATCTAAATTTTTTTAATTTTTTAACTCTAAATTGATTTTGTCTTCGAATTTTTTTTATCATAACTCATAAAAATATAAATTCAAAATTCTCTTTTAACCAAAATTTTAAAATAATTTAATAATGAAATAAAAATCATATGGGAAATAGGCCAATAAATTGCAACAAAATAAAAATTGAAGTTTAATGATTCAATTTAATAAAATTAATCTTTAGTGATCATATTAGAATTTTGATAATAATTTAGTGACTACTGGCACAAATTACCCTAAATCAAGAGAAATTTGAACTCATACTAATCTTCCCAAGTCATAGTTCATTTCATCGATCTTTAATACTAGCCCCAACTTACTACAATTGCATTAACAACTCCCTTACTATACCCTTAGAAAGGAAGATCACAAATCCATACTTGGTTGATTCACATTTTATTTGAGACAATTGTATTGGTCCATGTAATTGTTTTAACATGGGAATATTCTTTTCAAAGTGCAACGCTCCTTTGGCAAAAGAAAACTTAATCATTTTCTCAACAATGATAGAATCAAATAGAAAAAAGATTTGGTACTATCTTCCTTGCCTCTTAACCCTTTAAAAGGCCAACAAAAGCAATTTATCAAGTCTAACAATGTAAAAGAGGCATAGCCTCTCAATTAGGCATAGTGAAGCTTTAGTATGCATATAATCTTTCTTGCCATCCTTAACAATAATTTTTATTACCTCTTGTTTAGAGCCAACCTCATTTTTCACAATTTATATCCTACATCAATGTTTAGGATGTTTCGTGGTCCTTTGGTCAATGCGGGGCTTTATTTTGTATTTTGGTTAGCTTTTGTTTAGCCACATATGACTATTTGCTCCCTTTTCTTTGCAACAAATTTTCAGATCTGATTTTTTTTACTACAAAAGCTTTATTCCTTATTCAGAATCACAAAATTTTATTCAATATCTTTTTTCAATAAATATTTTGCATAAATATTTTTATCATAAATAATTTTTAATAAATATTTTTAATAATAAATATTTCTATCATAAATATTTTTACTAAATATTTCAATCATACATATTGTTATTACTCTAGGTATATTATTATTATATTTTATTGAGGATACATTGTTCAATCACTTAAGTAGATTTTTGTTGGGCTGCAAGTACATTAATTTAGAACCGTAGACACATGACATTTGATGTGAAGGTACATTAATATTCTATAAAAAGTACGCTGACTTTATACTATATGTGCATTAGTTTTCTTTCTTGACTTCTATAGTAAAAAGTTTTAATGACTTTCTACATTCCCAATGATCCTTAGTACATTAGTGTTGTTCTCTAAATATATTATTTTCTTATTTCAGGTACATTGTTATTACTATAGGTGCTTATTAAAGGTACATTGTTGTTGATTTATAAGTACATTCCTTGTGATCCTAAGTACATTGGTGTTGTACTCTAAGTGTATTATTTTCTTATTTCAAGTACATTGTTATTACCCTAGGTACATTATTTTTTATTGAACATACATTGTCGTTGATTTATAAGTATATTTGTCTTGATTTTGCAAGTTAGTTGGTGTTTATCTTAAGTTTTTAAATTATCAAGTTCATTTATTTTTAAAAATTTAGCTTATTTAATTTTATATAAAAATAAAACTTCCAAAATTAAAATTAAATCAAATTAAAGAATAATAGAAAATTTGAAGCAAACTAACTAAATATTCCATTAATTTATTCTATTTACAACAATAAAGAGAAAAGATCAATAAAATAAGAAAAGAAAAAAAATAAAGAAAAACGAAAAAGGCTTGAGGAGAGCAAAGTAATGGAAAATAATTCGTACAAATAGACGTGTTTTGTGAATGTTTCTATTTTTAGAAAGCAGATGACATGTGATAGTGTTTCATCAGTTTAAATGAAACATTACACTTTGATTTCAAATTCATATGGCAACATAGACACAGATCGATGATATACCAATCCCTTATTTTTGGCAAGTCTTTAGGCCTCGACTTTGCCCATAAGATTGAGTATTGTCTTAGGATGCTTTGTCCATCATTTAATAATGCTTTAGGCTCGAACTTAAGTGTTAATGGTATTTCATGGTTTAAGAGAATGTGTTATGGGCTTCATCTAAGAGGTAATGGATATTTGAGATTTAAGGCATACTTTGACTCTTAAGCTTAGACTTGGCCCATAATATTAATAGATGAGATTTGTATATATATATATAACCTTATTGATAGACTTAATATTCCACTAGGATTCTTGTATATTACATGAATATAAGTAGTTATAACACTCAGAGTAGCAGTTCTGAATTTTACACAGAAATACAACATTATTTTATCCAAACCTATTTTCTTCTTCTTCTTTTCATTCTTGAATTCTTCTTTGGTTGACAATGAATTTTCCTACAATATCATTTGAACTGATGATTTTTACCTATATACTCAACCATCTATTGTTGATTTTAATATCTATATATCGGGCCCCAATTGATTCTGATTAATTAGTTTTTATTAAATTATATTTGAGATTTTGATACCGACAATACATGACAACAAAACCCAAGTTATTCAAATTTACAATTGAGATTTTTGAGGGTAACATCTTGTTGGCACACTCAATGGATTATTGTATGCCAATAGAGACTAGGCATCATGCACTATGAGAAGAATTAGACCAACTTAAATAAAAAGTCGCCCAAATAGAAACCACAATCAATATGTCTAACAAGTCTATAAAAAACTTACAAGACAATAACCCATTTCAAAGGGATGATTTGGTTGATTATCAAAGGCATACTCCCACGCTTAGGCAACTAGTTCTCATAGTTGTTAATTATTCTCAAATTACTAGCCAAGTCGTAGTTGAGAATCAAACATGTTTAATAATATGATCAATCGAATGGCCATAGTCATTTGACCATTGGTGAAAGATAATCAAGCAGTATAAAAGGATAATTAATTAAGGTTGGATCAAATGAATACTTGTCTCGATTGATTGACCACTCTTTTGGATGGCAGGAAGGCCCTAACATCAGATAGGAGATTCCTAATTAAGGCTTCTAGCTCAAGAAGGTCGTATGCCTAAAGAGAGCTGGGGCAGTACACATACTTACTCATCTAAGTCATGCTAAATAGGGGATTCTTCTAAACCCTTAAGGGTCTAGTAGTTTAACATTCAGCTAAGCAGGAGTTTTTATGCCTCAACCCTATTTTCAGCAAACCTTCTAGTCAAATGTACCATCACGATTATGCTACTAGTAGGGCCCCATGACGTAAGCTTTAGGTATGGTTTTTATGTATGATATTGCTGGTAATATGGTACTTTTACAATGATTAACCATTGGGAGGAACATAGCCCTAAGAAAGGGGTCTTTGATCACCTTACCTTTGGGAGACCAACACAAACCTAGTTGACCAAAACTTAAAAATGAGGTTCTAAGGACAAAGGCAACAATTCTAGGTTGAGCTACAGGAATTCAAGGCTCAACATTGTAAAGAAATTGAGGAGCTAAGGGCAAAATAAAAGAGAGAAAGGTTGGGTGATTTACTTTATAGATACACTTGGTTGAGGCTTCTAAGTTATGCTCTAAGATCAACCTTATGATTTTCTTGAAGCACTCATTCATCTTGGCCAACTTAACCATCAGAGTTAGCAACATAACCTATAAAGTAAATCACCTAGCCTTATTGCCTATTGCAACAAAGCTACACACCTGTTACAAGGGTTCAAATAATTTTTCCTTGAGTTTGTTAAATGAGATAGTAATACAAAGGCAAATGTGTTGGCTCAATTTGTTAGTGGCTTTCAGCAAGAATATTAGATGAATCTAGTCTTATATCACCTAGAGTTAGTATTATGAAAATAGTCACTAATGCAGTTGACCAACTAATAAGTTGAAATGTGTAGTCATGGTTTTGCCACTGATTAGAAGGATAAGATCATTTCATATCTAAACGATCATGGTGCTTTAGTTGATCCATATGTATGTCATCGAGCGATAAGGTTTTGTTATCTCAATGGAGCACTCTATTGCCATTGTATGGATAGTGTGATATTACTGTATATAAGACCAAAACAAGCTATGTTGGTTATAGTCGAAGTTCACAAAGGTACAACAAGCTCACATCATTCAGGCAAAATGATGAAGAGGCTCTTGGTCAAATATGATTATTACTTATTGACAATGGAGAAAGATTGCTTCAATTATGTCAAAGGGTGTCAAGCATGTCAGAGGCATGGGCCTATCCAAAATCTTTCAGTTGAAGAGTGTTAGTCTGTGACTAAGCCTTGGTCATTCAAGGGATGGGCGATAAACATTATTAGGAAGATTTTTCCACCATCTTCAAACTTATATGTCTTTATAATTGTTACATTAGATTACTTCACCAAATGGGTAAAAGCAACATCGTTCAAGGTGGCGAACTAGGCCTCAACCATCAAGTTCTTCAAAGAGAACATTTTTCATGGGCACGACTAGCTAGATATTATAACAGTAGACCACGACACAATTTTGATAGGGAAAGATGTCCAATAGTTTTGCCAAGAGCATGGAATCAAATTACTTCGCTTAACACCTTATTATAACCAAGCTAATGGGTAAGCAAAGGCTATGAATAAGGTTATAATGGTAAACATTCATAAAATGGGGAAAGGTAAACCCAGGGTTTGGCATGAGTAATTATCCGAGACACTTTTGGCGATATAGACTATGATTAAGATAGACATATAGACAATTCCCTCATTATTGGTCTATAGGCATAAGGCCATGATCTCGATCAAGTTGATTGTTCACTTAATCAGAAGAATTCATTAAGATAAGTTAAGAATGAGTGAATACAATTTAGCCATTTTAGAAGAGATTGAAGCCTTGGGTGAAGTTTGACACAGTGCACTTGATCACCTCTAAGCCTAGAAGAAGAAAGAGGAGCAAGTACATAACAAATTCCTAAAGCCAAGGTGTTTTAACAAAGACAATTTGGTGTGGAAGGTCGTTTTACCAATAGGGCAAAAAGATCATACAATGGGAAAATGGTCCCCAAATTAGAATGGTCCTTTCATGGTTATAAACATTATGGGGAATGAAGAATATCATTTGGTCGATCAAGAAGGTGGTAAGGTTCAAAATGATTATGAGCACTAGATTCTGGGCCCAGGGATGTAAGTCCAATGATGAAAAACACTAGAATCATTTCCAAGAATACAAGGGGAATTACAAAAGGCCTTATTCAATGGGTTATACATCCTGTTAAGCTTAGTTATACATCCAAGCCTTAAACCCTAATTGGTAAAAGATTCTAAAATCAAACCCTTAGTAAACTTTAAGGTTGTACAATCAACTAAGTAAGATGTATAGCTAACTTTTTAGCTATACAAACCTTTAAGAAACTCTAATTCTAAAAAACCCCTAGTAAACTTTAAGGTTGTACAATCAACTAAGTAAGTTGTATAGCTAACTTTTTAGCTATACAAACCTTTAAGAAACTCTAATTCTAAAACTTTTATGGTCCTATATATTATGGGACATGATCACCATGCAACCATAACATCCCTAACTCTGGTGCATTCTTCTTCCTTTGTAAATGCCATATTATTTAAAAAGAAGGGAAAGGCTTAGATAACTCTAGGGAAACTCTATCAAATTCTTTCCATAAACACCTTTAGCATATAGAAACCTTAACCCTAAGTCATCTCCACTAAGAACCAAGGTAGAATAAGGCATTTACATTACACTTTTAAGCATTCCATTTCATTTTGATGGATAAGATAAAAATATTGAGCCTCTACGGGAAAAGTGATAATCAGAAGCATTCCAAGGGTCCCATCAATCCTTCATCTTCTTTCCTCTTTTCATTTTCTTTTTCTTCTGAAAACCTAATTTTGGTAGGCTGTACAGACTTTATGTACCCTATATAGTCATCCAAGTAGGCTTTATAAACCATTAGTTAGTTTGTACAACCCACTTCGACGAAAGAGCATATTTTAAATCTTATATTTTTTTCCACTAGTTAGTTTGTATAACCCACTTTGACTAACGAGCATATTTTAAATCTCATCTTCTTCCGCATTCAATTTTTTTTTTTATCACTTCTAAGGTTTCTTTTATAATCATTGAGAGTTCCATTAATAGAATAAGGGCAAATCTCATGACTAAAGATCCCTATTCATCCAAATAATGGAATGATGGCTAACATTATTTTGATTTGTTTAATCCATCATTAAGCCCTTAAGTTTCTGTTTTGATTCCATCTTGGCCATGATCAAGTGAAGAACTTATCATTCTTAGGACCTTAAAAGCCCAATCATGGTTATTAGTACCTTTGATCAAACCTTCAAGCATGTTACTAACTATACATTTTGGCCTTGTATTTACCCTTTGATTAATTGGTATACTAACCCCCTAATGGTTAGACATGCCTATAGATTTTAGGCTCTTTGAGAGTAATAAGAATAAGGGTTCAATAACCCTAGAATCCCTTTCTTGACGACTTTGTATTAAGCCTTTAATATCCTCCAATGGGTTATTGCATTTCTTGTTTATGATTTTTCATGTTATATGACTCATATTTACACTTGCTTATTTCTTTCATGTTATTATATGGTTCATGTGATGTTAGGGTATTCTTGATATGAGACTTAGAAATATACTTAGGGCCCTTGACTAGAAGATATGGTGAGACTTTTGGCTTAAATCTTATCTTGCTTATTTTGAGGGCATTACCCTTATGATAATTACTAATAAGTGTATTTTCTTGGGTATAGGTGCATATATGAGCTTCACCATGAGAAATGGCCTTAATGGTCATTACTTTGAATAATGGAATAATGGCTTTTCATGACCTTTCTTTGCCATAATACTTGATCCCTTGATTGAGATTGATGTGGGATTGATGAATACGCATGACCTCTCGTTGCCATTATGCATGATCAATATCTCCCTTTTTTTTATATTGATTATGGTGATATCTTGATGTGATTAATTGGATTGCACTAAAAACATGCTTATTGGCATTAACTAAACTAATTAATAACATGGTTAAAGTAGTAAAAAATTGAACCAAAGATGCCCAAAGGCTAGATCTAAATATCTGAGCTTTTTGGGGGTGTCTAACCTCTTCCCTATGTAGTACCCAACTTTTAAACCCGATCTCTGATAGGGTTAAGACGAATATAAATGACTTAGTTAGGTTCAGATTTTGCCTTACCTGGATCCTTCTCTAGACCAAAGTCAGGTGCAACTCTACATCTTTTAGGGATGATACTAATGTGTTATCCTACCTTAGTCCATCGTTGACCATCATTTAGATAAAATCGCTTCAAGCTTGTATGAGGCTTAAAGGATCCCCCATTGATCTAATCATAAGCCACTTTTTAGGGTTCTTACCAATGTAAAACCCCCATCCTCTTGATCCCTCACTATTTGATAAATGGATGGAGTCACAAGCAAGATTTCACTTATTTGAGCAAAAACCCAAGGACACTCACAACCGCCCAATCAATGCCAAGTTTCTCAAGAAGCATTGACCATCAACTTGGGAAGGAATGAATTGCTTAATATTTAAAGGAGTAAGAGACTTGTAATATTCGATCATCTTGACCAATTAAAGTTAAATTCAATTTCTTTTAATCGAATGAGTCAAAGTTGTGTAATTAAATTTGGCCTTTCATGCATATATTTATTTTCTAGTCGAAGTGCATTTATTTGACTATTTTGGCTCAAACATCTCAATAAATTTTCTTTTAGCAAAAGCTTCTTCATAATTATTACTTATGTTTTGGCCCAAATGCATTTATTAATTATTTATTAGTTGAGCAACTGGTTTCAATTTAAGGTTATAACTATTTATCCTTAAGCTTGATTAACCAAGGTATAAGATACATTTTGTGGTGAGCAAATGTTTGGTATAGTAATACAAAGTATTAGTATAAACATAAAAAACATCCATTCATAAAATATAACATTTGGCCAATAATTGGAAACATGTAAAACATTCATTCAATTAATATTTGTTCAAATACATAAGGAAAAAGGACATTCATACAACAAAATTTGTTTAAATTAGAATACAATAGATGCTTTCATGGCATCTTGGACTTAAAATCAGAAATAAGGGTAGACATGACATAAATGGATTCCTAAGTAGACTTCTCCTTTTTGTTTTTAGAATGGAGAACTCTATTAAGCTCTTTGTTTTTATTAATTTGATTAAGGTTGTTATAGGTAAGCGACTTTAATCAGCCTTCCAATTATTGGCATGTTGCCTAAACTTTGGCTAGCTTATCTAAGAGCTATTCTCTTTCATTTGTAAGGGAACCACTTCGCGCTTTTAGAATGATTTGACAGTGGGCTTAGCTTGGATGATTATTAGTCAAAAGATGAAACTTCATTCTTAAACCTAGCTACCTACGTGATCAATTTGCTGGCCTTGGTTATTTTGCTCACAAGATTAGGGAGTTCTTATTTGAAGTTCTCTAATGTTGGCTTTTGGTCGACACTCATCTTAGCCTTAATAGAATGGTCTGAAATAAAAGGTCAAATCTTTTTAAAAAATTACCAACTAAAAGGGGTCCAAAAGAGTCTCGATGTAGACTTTAAAGAGGAGTTGGAGGCAAGCTATCACTTCTTCAGATTAAGCACCAACCTCAAGTGCAACATTCTCTCTTTCACTCTCCACCTCGATCTCATAGTCATCCTTCTCCTTATCCGAAAGGGCGAGGTAATTAATGAATTCTTGATGTGGATAAAAAAGGGGTTGGTTAAAATCCTATGGCATTTTTTTTAACAAAGTTTAAGACACCCAAAAGTATGTACCTCAAGAGATTGAGTGGATTCTAATATTTTATCATATTAGAAAATGTTTGCCTCTTTGTTTATGTGCTTATTGTCAGTACCCTTATCAGTTAAAACATAGGGGACATCAACTGGTTGGAAGGTTATAGTAGGAGTAACTGGAGGCAACCTTGAGTTAGAGTTGGTTGACCTCGTAGAATGACTTAAAGTATCCTTAGAAGAAGATAACTTGGGCAACGCCTCCATTCTGGGATTCCTCACCTTAATCATAAGAGTTGAAAGCTTAGAGCCTTTAGTTATTCTTTTGAAATTTTTCTTAGCTAGCTCAGTAGATTCACTAAGTCAATACCTACTGGGTCACATATCTCTTCAGGAATGGCTTTTGCAAAAAAGGATAACAAATCACATAAAATTCTAAAAAGGAAAATTATTGGTATAAACATAATTACCTCCACTAGTGAAATTTGTGTCTAGGAGTACTGTTTCACCAAGGATGAGTTGTTTTGCTCTAGGTTTGTCTAAATAAAGTCTAGTCCATATTGGGCAATTATGTTTCCTTCTTTCCTCTAGCATAAGAATTGTTCGTGATATCCCCAACAAAGCATCTAGAATAAGTGGGTGACAATCAATTCAAGGCCTTCGAAAAAATTGAGGCTAGATTGTGGGCATGATATTTTCCCTCCAATAAATGTACTTCTTTCAGCAATGAATGAACCAATCTTATACAAGTTTTTCGTTAATGATTTATACTAATTTCAACATGATATTTTGCTCAATGTAATTATATTTAATACCATATCGCTCAATGACAAAGATCTCGACGATGTGCTGACATTTAGACTTGGGTTGGTCTTATATAAAAGAAGAAACCTAGTTAGTTGGCAGTGGTTTGGGAGAGGATTATAAAGATAGATTGTCTTTGGTCGATTGGCCCATCTAAAACTTTGTAATTTTGTCGCACCAGTTAGCAAATCAAAAGAAATCTCATTTAAAGTTTCCCAATCATCCATAAGCAGAGACTTTTTCCTACGTTTATTGATGGCTGAGATCATATGCAGGATGCTCAGATCCTTGATCTTTGGCTGCTCATAGGGCTTTACTTAATTGAATGAATAAGTAACTAGTATCGGTATTAGTTGGATAAGCCCAAACTATCAGCTAAAATAGTAGGGATTGCATACTTCTACTCTATATCTATTATTTATATTATGCTCAAGGGAGCAAAGAAAATGTAGGTCTCTAGTAATGAGACAACTAGCCTAGTTTTAAGACCCCTTATCCACTTTCTTATCTAGGTTAGAATCACAAGTGTTTGCACCTTTATAAGATAATCCAATCCAATCAGGACCATATAAGGATGGGAGAAGCTAGTGATATGGATATTTTTTATCGTCTATATGGACAAAGATGAAGAAATAAGAAAAATTATCACCTAGAGTTAAAAATTACTTGATCAATTGGCCATAGTTTGGGATGGATAAAGGGTGAGGTTGAGGGGTCTTGATGGATAACTCTGGAAAATAGTCCAAAAGCCAGAACTACACCATCCACAATGGGTCGCCCATGGATCTGAATGTATTTCACTCTTTAGTGCGTAAAAAATCCATGAAGTCTTTAATATATATGGGTAAGAATAGCAGGACCCAAGGATAAATGGCGACCACGTGCAAGAGTGATGGCCTTATTGAGATATTCCTTGGTTACTTACTTTGATGGAGACTAGAAAATATATTTATATAACCAGTATAGTAAAAATGTTATATGTTCACTCACAGAAGGAGGATTATCTTATTTTTTATTGTTCTTTATAAAAGTTGCAAAATTGGAACAAAAAAGGTTAACAACAATTCATTCTTGGTCAATTTTTAGAGTGGTAGAAGTTTTTTTACCAATTATAAGAACGCTAAATAAAATGGCCAAGTCATAAAGGCTAATTAAGATGGAGCCAAAAGAGAAAAAGAAATGGTTGGTTGACATTGGCTAGAATAGAAGAGTGGCATAAAGAAAAAGTTATAAATAGGGATGCGATTAAGTGAGAATTGGAGAAGGTTATGAATGCCTACTTTTACCAAGAGTTTCGAATAAGTAGAAGCCATCCTACTAAACCAAGGTATGTACTCATATTGGAATGTGGGCCAAATGTTTAGGGGTGAAGCTTTATTCCATAAACTATTATTAGTTATTCTATAAAATCTAGGGGGATCTTTGTTGGTAAAGAATAAGTTTTTATTATAAAAGTCTACATGATAGTCAAAGGTAAGCCATAAACCATAAGTTGGGGGAGAAGTGATAAGTATTAATACCTGATGATCAAGAGGCAAATTCTAGGGATTTTGCTTAAAGCCCCTTTACCATACCTTAAAGGTGGCTTTTTGGACTGATTTCTTGGCCTTTGTCACCTGTGAGAAAGAGGTGTTAGGATTTGAGTTAAGGAAAGGAGAAGGTTTAAAAGGAAAGGGACTTACTTTTGAGAACTAAAATTTTAAAGAGGGACTAACTTTTTAGAACTAAAATTTTAAATAGAGAACGTCTAAAGATAATAGCTCTAGAATTCTTGAAAGAAGAAAATTGAAAATGACCTCTTCTTAAGAATTTATAGGAGGAGGTGAATATGAAAAAATCTAAAGAGAATTTTGAAATTCAAATTAACTTTGTTAGACTCAATTTTGGCACCAAAATGGTTGATATGACCAGATTCACTTTTGGTGCCAAAACATTTGATATGACCAGGTGACTACACATTATGTCATTTTAGTTTCTAAGAACTTTCTAGAAGGTACCCCTCCTTTAATGGAAAAACCTAAGTAAAATAACTGATATATTTGTACACTTAGTTGAGGTCACTAGGTGAGCGATTTTCTGAATACCCCTCCTTTAATGGAAAAACCTATAATAACTGACATATTCGTACACTTAGTTAAGGTCACTAGGTGAGCGATTTTCTGAGTCACATCACTCTAATCCTTGGCCAATTATCACTCAATTTGTCTACTAAATGTTTTTATCATGATGGACTAACTTGCTTTTGAGTGAAAGATTTTTGAGCTTTTAAGGTGGAAAGTTATAACTAAATATCCATCAAAAGGATAAGTACCTTGCATAACTTCTATTTCGGTAAGGAAATTTCTAGTCATATGAAGTGTAAATTGGTGGTTGGGAGTTGCTCAAAGTATGATAAGGTAATACTGATAAAATGTCTTAATTCTTAAATTTATTGGAAAACACATCTTATTGGGTGAGCAATTTTCCAAAGGGTAGGGGTGTACTAAAATTGGTTAAGGATTGCTCTAGAGAAAAATTATGGGTATCAGTTGTGTGACTTGGGCAATGCGTTTTTCTCCATGCTAAAAGTATGTTCTAATGAATGAATATTACTCAAATATGTTCAGTCCTTTGTCGCGTAGGCGAAATGTTTTTCAAAAGTTGTTATTGTAAATATCTAGGTGAGCATCACTCAAATAGAAGTTTTGATTGTGAGATCCTCAGGTCACTTAATGTATTACTTTGAAGTATTTAGCAAATGGGTTTAAGGCCCTAACTATTGTTTTAAGTGCTCATCACAGAGCAATTTCTATTTAGGGTAATGAGGCCTAATAATACAATCCCATAATTTTTCTTTGAATATGGAATTATAAGGGCCATTGTTTACATTCGACCTTATTTTTTGTAGGCCTTTGGGCTTAGGCTTCACCCATAAGATTGAATATGGTCTTAGGAGGCTTTGCCTATTGTTTAATAATGCTTTAGGCTCAAACTTAAATGTTAATGGGATTTCATGGTCTAAGAGAATGTGTTATGGACTTAATCCAAGAGGCTGTGGATATTTGAGATTCAAGGCATATTATAGCTCTTGGGCTTGAACTTGGCCCATATTACTAGGAGATAACCTACAAATCAAACCAAGACTCCTACAAGTGAAGAAACCTGATAAATAATGAAATAGATAAAAGCAAAGACTAGAAAAAGATTGAAAAAAAAAAAAGATAAGAAAACCATGATGATGGTAGGGAAAAATGGCCAAAGCCCTAACCTTAAGGATATGTTTCCTAGAGAGAGACTACTAGGTTTGTACACCAATTAATAATACATTAATTATGATGTATTATTAAATATTAATGTTTTTTTAGTAAGTTTACACAAGACAAAGAAACTAACTCGCATAAATTTAGAAAAATTTTGATTAGAAATTTTTTTTAGGAGGTATAAAGGTAGTAAATGAATTGAATTGAGTCATTTTAAGTAGAGTTGTTTTCAGATTCAGATGGTTGATTTTTGGACAAATTCAAATCACTCTTTATATTTGTATACAAAAGTATTTTAGATTGAATTTCGGACTTACACTTAAAAATAATATTTAAAGTTAGGTTTATTTTTAACTTTTTAAAAATATTTTTTAAATGTTCAGTTCAATTTTTTATTATTTATATGATATTTTCTCATAATTGATTAAGGAACAAGTGATTTTTTAAAAAATTATTGTTTTAATCAAATAGATTTTATATAAACAAAACATGATTAAAAATTTTTTATTTTCATTTAAATGTTTAATAAATTAAATATAATTTATTTTTTAATGAAATGACGATACATAATGAAAACAAGTAATTAAATTAAATTAAATTTATATAGAATTAAAAAATATTTTAAATTTTTAAATAATTTTAATAATTTAAATCAAGTCATTCAGATTGATCTAAGGTTTAGATTGGGTCATTTATTATTTATTTTTTAAAATATCAATTTAGGATCCTTATTTTGTATATACTATTTTCTCATAATTTGTTAATAAAAAATAATTTTTGATGAGGTAGATTTTATATGAATATAACTTGATAAAATTTTTTTTTTCATTTATATACTGAATAAATTAAATATAATTTAATTTTTTAAGCATATAGCTATATATAATAAAAAAATAGTAATTAAATTAATTTTATATAGAATTTAAAATAAAATTATTTTTAATTTTAAGTAAAATTTAAATATTTAATAAATTAAATCAAATTATTTGGGTCGACTTGTGAGCCAGATCAAGATCGAATAAATTCGAGTTGAACTTAGATCATATTAAATCAAATTCGAGTCAACTTTTTCAAATGGATTCAAATTCAATTCTTAGACTAAATAAAAGTTGTCGCTCTAATATAACAACTTCAACACATTTTTGGCAAGGAGTATTGTACCTATAACCTTCACAAATATTGAAAAAATTCCAATGGAGTTCTGAAGAGGCTAATAATTTAGAGTATGTGCTTTTTTTTAATCACTCGAGAGTGCTTTTAGTTATTTACTACTAAACATATCTATTGTTAAGTTTTGTTTTTTTTTTAAAAAAAAACCTAAGATTCGCCTAGCAATTGAACTTAACCCAATCTATTAGTTATCAGCAAAAGCCTATTAGTTTAACACTCAATAATTTTGACCTAATATAGTGATGCAAGTATTCGAGGCAAGTTTAACGATCCACTTCATCTTCAAGGCCTAATTATAAGAGACATGCTAAAGAAGTTTAAGGATACAATTAGACCTTTTATGCAAAGGAAAATTATAATTGAATTGGACCAAATGGACTAAAGGATGCATAAAGCGCAATTAGAAAAAAGCTTGGAACTTGGACACTTCACGTGGAGCACTTAACTTGATCCAATGGAGTCAAACATATGGAGATGCCTAAGGCCTATTAGCACTCGACCAAAGCATGGACTTAAAGCCCAAAACATGTGGATAATAAGATAAAGTCCACAAATCAAACGATCCTTCGAAGATTTACTTAGTTGGCATTGTCTTCCAACTGTCTTAAGGATTCTTTCTTGATTAGCTGAATATTTTGGCTTCTGTAATTAGAATTCTTTGATTAGTTCTTCATTCTTGTAAGCAACTTAAAATAAGCTATTTAGCCCTAGGAAACTACATTGGGTGAATTATCTTGGCCAATAGGAACTTATCTTTCATCTTTCCTTGTTGCATTTGGATTAGCCTTAGGTGGCCAACTCTAATTGTGGCCGAATTCTTCTTAGGATTTTAGGGTTTTCATTAAATAATTATAAGACTATAAATAACCTCATATTCGACCAACATAGCATAATTCAATCAATAATATTTTTCTTAGCAATTTTGCTTGAGAGAGTGTTTCTCTTCTTAAATTCTTGAAATGATTGGGTGAGATTGTTGAGTGAAAGCTCCATAATTTCACAAATTTGTTAATTATAATATTAAATTAGCTTAGTTAATTTAGCGTTTGAATTAACACAACTTTAAATTTTTATGATTTAGATTGGTAGAAACAGATTTTCTAGAGATCTATTTGGGATTTGAAGATCAAACTTACGATTGATTCTTGAATAGACTTGAGACTTGTGTAATGCAACATACAGGCAAGGAATCAATCCAACCTTATTCACATCATATAGTTTTGTATCATAAGTGAATATCATAAAAAAATAAGAATAATAATAAATTATCCTACATTATTGTTCAAAATTTTATATATATATATATATATATATATATATGGAATTTGGAAATACAGTTTCACCTTATATTACCTTTTGAAAAGTGGGTTATTATTGCTACAGAACTCATATTTTCTACCATAATATTATTTAATTGGTTGAATGTATACATCTATAATTATGAAAATTCTCTCATTTGGAACAGTGCGCACCTTTTGCAACAACCCTAAACCGTTTGCAGTGTAAAAAAAAAAAAAAAAAAGGCCGCTGTCTTTAGTTGTAATGAAACAAAAATAGTTGAAAACAACTAATAAAGGTTAATGATGAGCACAATTTACGCAAATTGAGTTTCTAAAAATATGAGATGTCACACACTGCATGCTTGCTGTAACCTTATTTTAAACAGTTCGTAGGCTGCTTAATTTTCATTGCATATGAAGTGAACAATGTTGGAAGCACAACAAAAGTATAGTTGAATATTAAGTTTTGTCTTAAATGTGTAATTTTGAACAACGCGTCCACTTTTATGGAAAATCTTTACCTTCACATTCTTGACTATTCATCCAAAAATTAACTAAAAATGGATCAGAAACACTTGAAATAGCCATTGAGATTGCAGCCTAGAAATAGAGTGTTGGTTTCGAAGAGCATGAGTTTAAGGATTAAAAAATAGTTCATGTCTTGGCAGTTTTCTTCTACCCAAGAAAAATTCTTTCAAGCAAGAAATATTATTAACATTACAATGTCGTGGTGTGCGGTATTTTGAAATTAAAATAATTTTTAAGTATTTAGATAAAAATCTTATTAATATGTATAATTATTTATCGTTTTAAATAATTTTTATTTTTGATAAGATTATCATAAATAAGTAATTACATAACAGCACTCTATATCATAACATTAGCGTATAATTCACCCAAAAGTATATATAAAAATAACAAGAAAATAACATTTTGTTTATTATTGTTTTGTTATTGCATGCAAGAACATTAATTATTCATTATTCCTAATGCATGTATTGTTCTCCCACACAAAACAATCAAATATAAAAAAGAATCTTTTTACAATATGATTTTATAATATTAAAACATACTGTTAATTAACATGATATATATATATAGAATCAGGCGCTTCATTATCATGACAATTGCTGACAAAGTTTTGCTACCACCAAATTAAAAGCAACTTAAACACGTTCATTCTTCTACAAAAGAATGAATCCCCATTCTTTCCTTTACCGAAAAATCTGTCTTAGAGCACTAAATAATAAAAGGGTTGCGAAACTTTGAAGCAGAATACGATATTAGGATTACAAATTTCTTAACCAATGGTTGAAGTAATAGGATATTAGCATTAGATGATTTCAGTATCTCAAAGACATTTAGGCATCATAGTAACTTAATGTAGTAAGAATGCGGCTTATAATCCTTATTCTAAGCTGAAATTTGAAAGAAGAAGAAGAAGCACCCACTTTTCTTGCAGAGACTATATTCTTAAAATCTGGGCCAAGTCTTTGCATCAAGCATTCACCTGGGTAACTTAACCACAAAATGATAGAGATATAGAACTTCCTCAAACTTGATCTTCAACACTTTAATACTAAACCAAAATCTAAAAATTAGAAAAAAGAAATACCATAATGATTATATACTTCAAAAAGATCATTATCATCCTCAGATCCATGCAAGAACTGATTTTCGAGAACCTCTTGACTCTATCATTCATAATTCGCAGGGGAAAAAAAAAAAAACAAAACAAAAAGTAGTACTCCGTTGATTCTCCCTACAAAATAAAAAGTTATTAGAAGACTATTTACACCCAGCTTAATTGCTAGCCTAATTATTACCTATAATCATCCTAACCTGTATTAGGGTTTCTTCTTCAACACCTTACCTTGTAATTCTTCTCATATCCAACTTTCATACGCTGGGTGGCCTTGTAAATACTCTCAAGAGACCTGTATCTTCTCTTCCTCCGCCTTTCGATCTCCTCTTCTTTACCCAAAATTTCGTCAATTTTCTTGGAAGTGATCTCATCTTGGCTGCTACGATCATCAAACTCCGCCTCATCCTCAAGAAAATTCTTGTTTTTGTTCTTGCTCTCCTTCACCTGCTTTCTCTTCTTGTTACTGCTGTTGTAGCTATTATCCTCATCGCTTAGCTGCATTAACTGTCGCGCCGCGACCATTTCCACTTTCGTTAACACCAATTTCTGGGTTCTATGCAAGGCTTGTAATTCTGCCATGAACATCAAGAAATGGTTACGAGAAACCCAATTCTTGCTTTTGTTTCTCCACTTGTTTTGTGGATTTTCTTTTATTTTCTGTCCTCTGGTGGATGGTTGTGTTTTATGGGGTTGGCGTAGAGCGCTTTTAGATGGTTCGTGTATCTGTTGCATATATGAAACCGCCGGGTTGGTGAGATGAAAATGGGTGGAAGATGTATAGGCAATTTATAACAGGATCTTATATATACACACACACACACATGGAATTTTGCCATATTCTACTGCTTCCGCTTTCCATTTTCATAGGTTGCTTAGAAAAATCCTACCCCGTTTGATTCACTTTGTTGACTTCCAGTCAATGATCAAGGTTGATCATCCCATTCCCTTCGTTACTTTGAGGTTGTAAATTACTTAACAAGTGGTTTTGCTTATGGGGAAAGTTAATGTGTAGCCGGGTAATATGATTTATTTTATATTGCATATTTTTGTGGTCCCTTTATGATAATTACTTTGCTTTATATGCCAAACTCCTTAATTGGGGCCCCACCAATTGAACCCAATTGTTGCAATGCACTCGCAACCATGGCCCATACAAGTTTATATGCATGCTGATCTTTTATGATCTTGATCAAGGACTTAATTCGGCCAATTAAGATTTCCTATAGAATGGGTCTAGATAAAATTGTCAAATTTGGGTACAACTTTTTAATTGTTCTATCATGTATGTTTGCTTGTTGCTGCTCATTAGAATTAGCCAGAATATATTTGGTCATAACAAGAATTGCAGATCAAAGAATATTGACCTAGCTATATCGAAGAGGACTTGAACTTGTTTTCCTTCAAAACTCTTGCTTTACAAGGAATTTGTTTTAGATGAATTCTTTATTCAACATGCTCTAATAATAGCAGATGGTTAAGGACAAGTCTTTGATTCAACTTGCTTACGTACCAAACGTATTATAAAAATTTTGCCCCAATCAAAGGTGTGGGAAATTTTAATTAATTTTTCATGCTATGTTGATTATGAGTTTTAAGCATTATTTTAAAAAATTATCAAGTTAAAACCTTTAATTGTTGGTAATGTAAGCGTTAATTATTCTAAAAGATTAATACATGTCCCCTTAGTGATATACCTATTATAATTTATGTAATTTTTATTATTTTATTTTATTTACTGAGAATCATTGAATGTTTTTCTATACTCATTGAATTTTATTTTATGAAAGTTTTTATTTCTTTTCTTATGAGAGTTAGATGTTTTTCTATACTCATTGAAGTTGCAAAGAACCAATTTCAAATGGTAAAAATAAGCTACTTTTGAATATTCAAACCATTAAATTTAATTTATTTACTGAGAATCATTGAATGTTTTTCTATACTCAGTGAATTTTATTTTATGAAAGTTTTTATTTCTTTTCTTATGAGAGTTAGATGTTTTTCTTTACTCATTGAAGTTGCAAAGAACCAATTTCAAATAGTAAAAATCAGCTACTTTTGAATATTCAAACCATTAAATTTAATAATTTGAACCATAACTAAAAATAATCATTGAACAAAGTGTCGTTATCAATAACCAATTTATATATTAATTCATTTGAAGGATAATGAATAAAGTTTATAATATTTTAATTTATGCATTTATATACCTTTTAATATGCTATTTTGTATATAACACGCACACCTATATCAAAAAATTTTCAAATTTTCGCTTTTTAACAAATTTAACTTATTATTTCACTTTTTTAATTAAATTTAAACTTAATTTTTTATTTCAAATATACTCTTGAGTGGCGCAAAATTGACTACCATGGTAATTTGATTTGTCTAGCGATCCAGTAGACCTCCACATATGTCACAAACATTGTTAACATAACCTTAAAGATAAAATTTCAGCTTCAATTGTTTGTGATTATCAACTTATTGAATTGCATCGTGCATCCTCCATTACATATGAAAATAAGAAAATGCCAAAAATTTAGAGATTGGAGAAATTAAACAAATAGATACATTTGATAAAATTATTTTAACAAAAATAATCTTTTGAGCAATGGAATCTTCACATATATGAGTTGCAATTTTTGTTCGCATTGACATAGGGTGATGAACTGCCATTAGATTCGTGTAGATCCCATGCCCAGCCAAGAAAAGACGATCCGAGTTGAAAATCAAATTCAGCATTAAAAAAAAAACACTAAATCCATGAAAAAATGAACTTGTTAGAGAAGAAAATTTAAAGGCCAATCAAAAAACACAAAAGGATTGAATATGTTTCACTAAAATTTTAGTAGTCCCTCAGCTTTTCATTATAGTAAGAAAAAATAGTCATAATCAAATCATTGTGATGGTCAACCCTCCATCATTTGAGAAGTATATTTAAAATAAAAAGTTAAGTTCAGGTTTAATTTAAAAAAAATGAAGCAAATAGTTAGATTTTTTTAAAAATGAATAGTTTAATAATTTTTATGTAATTAAACTAATTTAAATTGTACTTTTTATTCATAAATTAAAATTTGATATTATTCCTTAAAAAGCTCATCCTTAAAAATTTTTTCTAACTTAAAAGTAATTATTGATATAGATTCCCTAATTCTAGTTGATGTAATATATATATATATATATATATATATATATA
>CATIWR010582159.1:0-12917 GCA_949677035.1 Omphalea diandra | reverse complement strand
ATATATATATATATATATATATATATATATATATATATATATATAAAGATGATCATACATGTAATACTACAAATAAATGAGAAGAAAATATATTTATAGTCACTCAAATAAAATAAAATGACAAGAAAATATGTTTATTGTCACTCATATTTCTTTATAATTTTTTCATACATAGAGAATTTTGAAGGAAATTGCATTAAGATTTCAATTTTGTTTATAACAAATATTACTAATATTTGCATTAGTATACAACAAAACACGTTAAAAACTCTCACAAATATTCCCCTCTAAAATCTTCAAAAAGAATTTTATAAAATAGTCAATCAACCACTATTGCAATTACAAAAAATTTTCACATATAGTGTAAAAAGAATCGGTTAAATTTAAATCATTTTAAATTTAAATTATTTTAAAATTATATTTTTCCAACAAATTTGAATTATAATTGAGTAGAAATACCAAAAAAAACTTTTGTATATAAATTAAATATTTTTTGAGTTTAATTGCATTAAGTTTCTAGAATTTAATATACAAATAAAACTTTATTTTGCTTTTTAAATTTTAATTTTTTAATTTAATTTGAATTATAATTAAAACTTATAATCTCATAGTATTATAGGTGATTTCAATATTACAAAATCAAAAACTATTTTTAATATTTTACTAATTTAAGTTAGATCAAATTTAGATAGTATAAATTTGTTTTAAAAATTAATTATTTACAAAAAAATAATTATAACTTGTATATACATAAATAAAATAAAATTTATCAACATGAGTTAAAATTTAATAAACAATTTCAATCATTTAAAATAAGACAAATTAAGGTCAAATAAAATAATTACTAGCTTTATACATGAAACAAATATGTTTAGTTATGGATGCTATGTAATATTATCAATTAATTTTAATTTGTCAACAAATAAAACCATCAACAATATGAAAACAATCTTGCATTGAAAAAAAAAGCACACATCAACGCATAAAAAGAGATTTTACAAAGAAATTAAAAAATAAAGACAAAAAAACATTGAATTTTTCTCTCACATCACATATGTACTATTAAATTTTAATTTGACTAAAATTTGACATTTTTTTTTTGAAAGCAAATTTCACAACTTTGTTTCCCTATTTACAAACAATAAGAGTCCAAAAACAAAAATAAATGAACCTTTTTTGGCAATTATTATGAGCTTGATTAATAAAAAAGCATATAAGTAACACTATCACCTCTCCACTACACACACACATACATTACATACATACAAAAAATTTAAATCTAGCCTCACTCTCCCCTTCTTCTTGCTCTTCATCCTCCCTCCCTCACTCCCCTCTCTTCATTCTTTCTACCCTCCATTCTTTCTTTCTCTTACTCTCTTCAAAATATTTCAACAAACTAACCAAAACCCACAAAATATTTCAACAAAACAACCAAAACCCACAAACCAGAAAAAAGAAAAAACAATGAGACTTCTTCTTCTCTTCTTTCTTCTCCTCCACCTCCACATCTTGTCTTGCCACAGCCGTGCAATGTACGAATACGAAGCCTTGCTGTCCATTAAATCATCCTTTGACGACCCACAATCTGCACTTTCCTCATGGAACTCATCCACCAACCTCTGCTCTTGGACCGGTGTCATGTGCGACTCCACTGGTCGTCATGTGACCTCTCTTGACCTCTCTAGTCTCAGCCTTTCCGGTGTTCTATCCCCTGACATAGCCCACCTCCGTTACCTCCAAAACCTTTCACTCGCTGCTAACCAAATCTCCGGCCACATCCCTCTCCAACTCTCCGCCGTCTCTGGCCTCCGCCTCCTTAACCTCTCTAATAATATCTTTAACGGCTCTTTCCCGCCGCAGCTCTCTCTTCTCAAGAATCTTCAAGTCCTCGACTTGTACAATAACAACATGACCGGCAACCTCCCCGTAGCCGTTACCGATATGCCGAATCTCCGCCATCTTCATCTAGGAGGCAACTTTTTCGCCGGTAATATCCCGCCGGAGTACGGAAAGTGGGAGTTTCTTGAGTATCTAGCCGTCTCCGGTAACGAGCTGGTAGGTCGTATCCCGCCGGAGATCGGGAACTTAACGAAGCTGCAACAGCTCTACATTGGATACTACAATAGCTACGATGGCGGGTTACCCCCTGAGATGGGGAACCTGTCGGAATTAGTCCGGTTCGACGCAGCGAACTGTATGTTATCGGGGGAGATACCGAAAGAGATAGGGAAATTACAAAAGCTTGACACTTTATTTCTTCAAGTGAATGCTTTATCTGGGCCGTTAACGCAAGAGCTGGGGAGCTTAAAGAGCTTAAAGTCCATGGATTTATCGAATAATATGCTTATTGGAGAGATACCCAGTTCGTTTTCAGAGCTAAAGAACTTAACTTTACTCAATCTTTTCCGAAACAAGCTCTACGGCGCAATTCCTGAGTTCATCGGAGAGTTGCCGGAGCTGGAGGTGTTGCAGTTATGGGAGAATAACTTCACTGGAAGTATTCCTCAAAGGCTGGGCAAGAATGGGAATCTTGTGCTTTTAGATCTCTCTTCAAATAAGTTGACGGGAAATCTTCCTCCTGATATGTGTAATGGTAATCGGTTACAAACTTTGATCACACTTAGTAATTTCTTGTTTGGTCCGATTCCTGAATCTTTAGGGGCATGTGAATCTTTAAGTAGGATCAGAATGGGGGAGAATTTTCTTAATGGTTCTATTCCTAAAGGGCTCTTTGGGTTGCGAAAATTGACCCAAGTTGAGTTGCAGGATAATCTGCTTACTGGAGAGTTTCCTGTAGCTGATACAGTAGCGTTTAATCTTGGCCAGATTAGTCTTTCCAATAATCGGCTTTCAGGTTCTTTGCCTCCTAGTATTGGCAGCTTTTCTGGTGTTCAAAAATTGCTTCTTGATGGAAACGGTTTTTCTGGACCAATCCCACCTCAGATTGGAAAATTACAGCAGCTATCAAAGATGGATTTTAGTTATAACAAGTTTTCGGGGCCGATTGCGCCTGAGATTAGCCAATGCAAGCTGTTAACTTTTGTTGATCTTAGTGGAAATGAGCTTTCTGGTGCTATTCCAACTGAGATTACAGGTATGAGGATATTGAACTACTTGAACCTATCAAGGAATCATCTTGTTGGTAGTATTCCTGCATCAATAGCAACTATGCAGAGCTTAACTTCTGTTGATTTTTCTTACAATAATCTTTCTGGTTTGGTTCCTGGCACCGGTCAGTTCAGTTATTTCAATTACACTTCGTTTTTGGGTAATCCTGCTCTTTGCGGTCCTTATTTGGGACCTTGCAAAGATGGGGATGCAAATGGAATCCACCAAGCACATGGGAAGGGGCCACTCTCTGCTTCTTTGAAGCTGTTGCTTGTTATTGGTTTGCTTGTTTGCTCGATTGCTTTTGCAGTCGCAGCCATAATTAAAGCAAGATCGTTGAAAAAGGCTAGTGAGTCTCGCGCTTGGAAATTGACTGCATTCCAGCGTTTGGACTTTACTGTTGATGATGTTTTGGATTGCTTGAAAGAGGATAATATCATTGGGAAAGGAGGTGCAGGGATTGTTTATAAGGGTTCAATGCCGAATGGTGATCAAGTTGCTGTTAAAAGGCTACCAGCTATGAGCAGAGGGTCTTCTCATGATCATGGATTCAATGCTGAGATACAGACTTTAGGAAGGATCAGACATCGACACATTGTTAGATTATTGGGGTTCTGTTCTAACCATGAGACTAATCTTTTGGTCTATGAGTATATGCCTAATGGGAGCTTAGGTGAGGTTCTTCATGGCAAGAAAGGAGGCCATCTGCACTGGGATACAAGGTATAAGATTGCCATTGAGGCTGCAAAGGGCCTTTGCTATCTACATCACGATTGTTCACCATTGATTGTTCATCGCGATGTGAAGTCCAACAACATCCTTCTCGACTCTAATTTTGAAGCTCATGTTGCTGACTTTGGCCTTGCTAAGTTCTTGCAAGATTCAGGCACATCAGAGTGCATGTCTGCAATTGCTGGTTCTTATGGATATATAGCCCCAGGTATGATTGCTTCTAGGGATATATTTCATTTCATTTATGTTCTTACATTGTACTTTATGTTTGTCTACGATGTGTACTTCTCTCTGTTTCCTTTCCAAATTCTCTTATTATGTCGTGACATCTTGAATTTTCCCAGGCGAAAATCAATTTAACTCCTGGGTCATTTGGGCACTGATCTTGCATTAATATGGATCAAAATTTTCACTGTACTTTTCCCTATTTCAGCTATTGGGATTCAATGTACATGATAAGCGCAATTAAATCTCATTCAGTCTTTAGGAAGTAGTTGGTTTTACCTTTCGGTCAATCTCTCAAGTTTAGCATTGAAAATTAAGTGGTAGTCAACTTTTGAAGTACACAAATCAAATGATAACTTTTTTCACTGTTAGACGCTTATCTTATCCATGATGACCCTTCACAGTAACATAAGAAAATTTCATGAAGTTGATTTGTTGCTTGTTTGATATGACTAAATTTATGTGTATGCTTCAAGTTTCATAATTAGCTTCTACAACTTCAGGCTTTTGATTAATTAACCCAATTACATTGTCGCAGAATATGCCTACACCCTCAAGGTTGATGAGAAGAGTGATGTATACAGCTTTGGTGTAGTTCTCTTAGAACTTGTTACCGGCAGAAAACCTGTAGGGGAATTTGGGGATGGTGTGGACATAGTACAATGGGTTCGAAAAATGACTGACTTGAACAAGGAAGGAGTTCTGAAAGTCCTGGACCCAAGACTCCCATCAGTTCCGCTGCATGAAGTGATGCATGTTTTTTATGTTGCAATGCTGTGTGTGGAAGAACAGGCCATAGAGCGACCAACAATGCGCGAAGTTGTGCAGATTCTAACAGAGCTTCCTAAACCACCAAGCTCAAAACATGGAGATTCAATAATCACAGAATCATCTCCGCAATCGGCAACCACTCTGGATACTCCAAATGCAACAGGACAAGACCCTAAAGACCATCAACAGCCACTGCCGCTTCAATCACCACCACCTGATCTTCTTAGCATTTGAAGTGTGCTTGATAGGGAGGGGATTGTTTGTTCTCTTATATTCCATGAATGTGTTAGTTTTCATCTTGTACTATTTTCTTTCTTTTTTTTTTTTTTTTAATCTTTTGGGAAGGTTTGCTCTAACTTGGTGTCAACTGTCAAGGTTTGCAAGTTTTTTGTGTACAGTAAGGGGAAAGGGTTGGAGAAATTAAGGAGGGGTTATTTATTTTCTTATAAACGTACGTGTCTTTATCAATCATGTATACTAGCACTAGTGCCTGCTTGACTCTCTTTGAATGCCTAAACCAATGAGACAACTATTAAATGGTGTAAAGATGAAGTGAAATAGAACACAGAGTCGCTGTTCTTTAATGGGTATTTTAATGAGTTGTAAACGGGAAAGGTTGAAAGAAACACACTTTGATTTGGCATGGACGAGAAAATTTTGAGGGTTATGACCAATGGATTTCGATTTAATTATATTAATCTTAATTCAGTGATACTTCAATCATTTATAAGATTAAGACTGTAACAGACTAAAAATTATAATTGAAGATTTTGATATCAAGTGTGGATACGTAGAAGGCGACGCCCTTTTCAATTACCAAGATTGGTGGGGCTTTCTTCTGCCGCCTGCTGCGACTCAAGACTGAAAGCTCCATAGCTTCTGGTACCTACAGGACCCTTTTCTGAAATTAAATTGAACTTGCGGCAGCATGAGTGAAATGATTTCCCGTCAAAAGAAGCAAGGATGCCCTTGTTTTTATTCTCATTCAAAACTCCATAAATTCTGGCTTCTACCCGCCATGTTTCTTTAAAGTCTGGACTTGTGTGTGTGCGTCAATAGACCACGCTGGTGGTGGTGGTGTTGGCGGGTTCCATTTTGGTGTCTGCACATGGAAACAAAAGAACCCCATGTGTGAGGTTTTTCTCCATGTGCCATGCACGTGACTCACAGGCGCAGGTAATGCAGAATATAGAGTTGTGGAGTTAGTAAGATCGTCCTTTCGGTTGTTGAGCTTGGAATCACGAATTGGAGATTCAATATGATCCTAACTAAAATGTCCAAAATACCCAAAATAAAAATATCATCACCAAATACTGCCAATTTCATGTCAAGCAAATTTTAAAACATGCATCTTTAAGAAAATTCAAATCAAATCATTTAAATTATAAGCGAACAGAGTTGAATTATTAGTTACGATAAAAATAAATTTTAAATCGAGTCAATCTATTTATAGTTTTAATTATGAATAAAAAATATTCATTTTTAAAAAAAAAATTAATAATTTAATAATATAAATTAAATTAAATTAATTTAAATAAATGAACGAATGAATTGAGTTTAACATTAAAATTTTTAAATTATTTTTAATTTTGAATCCAATAAAAAATTACCACTATCACTCATCATGATAAAAGAAGGGTTATTTTCGTCACGTTGGAGGAAATCATTTTGTCATGATGATGTTCTGGAGTTTGCATTGAATATATCTAAGTTGATAGAATATTTTCAGTGACGTACCTAAGAAACACATATTTGATTGTTAGGTAACTTGGGTAAGAAATTGCCATTTGCCCCCTATATATTTTAAAAATTAAAAAAAAAAAAAAATTTACCATGTGAAGGCCAAAGGGCAGCATCTTGTTCGATAGGCTTTGCTGTATTTTCTGTTGTTGGTATTATATGGTAGTAGGATGGGGATGATATTATATATGGCCAAGATGCTCTAAGTTGGTGGGTTTTGATTCTTGATTTGATTTTGACAAGCCAAGCAGAGAAGACGATGGACTGGTTTTTTCTTGCATCGGACAATATTTTCAGTGACGTGCCATGTCCCATCTCTTTATGTGATTTGGGATAAAGCTTCATTCAGCCTTCAGGTGCGGAACCCTATTAAATGTAAAGATTGGAACTTCTCTTAGCCTATGTTTGCCAAAATGATGTAGGGAGAAAAAAATAAAATAAAAAATTTTAATTTTTTCTTCATTTTTTCCTCATATTTAGATAAAAAGGAGAAAAAAGAAATAAATTTATTTTTTCATATTTAAATAGTCAAATATGAAAAGAAAATAATATTTTATATATTTTCAATTTTATCATTTATTAAATAAAATATTTGGATATATAATTATATTGTATAATGATAAAAAATAATTATTTTATAAATTAATTGATTTTATATGAAATTAAAATTTATATAATGATAAATATAATGTTAATATGCAAAGATTCTAAAATTATTTTTTATATTTGAAATGTTTAAAAAATATATTTATAGATTGAGTTATATTTTTTAAATATTGAAACGTAATAAAAATATTTTTAAATACATTTATTTTTAAAATATTTTTAAATACATTTTTTAAATATTGAAATGTAAAAAAAATATTTTTTAAATATTGAAATATTAACTGATAATTGTTGAGTGAAGATGAAAAGAAATGAAGCAACTTTGGTCTTGATAAATAGGGATGAGCAAACAGGCGGTTCAGTAGGTTCGGTTCGGTTTCATGTCAAATTTTAATAAACTAAATTTTTTTTATTCTTAGAACCAAAATTTTTAAAAAAACCGAATTAAACGAACAGATTAAACCAAAATTTATGTGTCTATAAACCGAACCGAATCGATCTTATAAAAAGTTCAATTATGTTCAGTTTGTTTCAATTAAATTACATGTATTTTAAATTTGGTTCGATTCAAAGGGATTTGATTTATTAATTACTTTAGTTAATTCGATATTTTCGATTTTCTATCTAAAAAACAAAACCAAAAACCGAAAATCGAATTTTTTTAAAATTATAACCGAATAAACCAATTTTATTAAAGGATCAAACCTAACTGAACCAGCTCGATTCGGTCAGTTTTTCAGTTCGGTCCGGTTTTTGCTCAGACTCTGTAATTTTTTACAATGTCCAAGGGTAAAATGGTCATTTCAGCAAAATCTCTCATTCTTCCATTTTTTTTTCTCCATTTTGGTTAGGGAAAATTTCAAATATTTTCTCTCCCCTCCCATTTTCCGTCCCTTCTCAAACAATGAATTTTTTCTTTCCACTTTTATTTTACCTCCTTATTTTTCTTCCCTTCTTATTTTCCTTTCTCCCAAACATATGGTTAGGGTTAATATATATATTTTTTTCAGCGTAATTAACTTTGAAGGCTTTAATCCTTTAGCCAAAATAAGTTATAATTATTAAATATAAAGATTAGAACTTCTCAAAATTATCATTCAAAATATAACTAAACAAATGATTAAGACAATATTTCATCAATCTTGGGGTCAATATAGTCAACAAATATGAGTGTGCGTGGATATGGATCTTATTCATGCTTCAACTACAATTCTATAATGTGACAATGGTAGTTCTATTCATATTGTTCACACTGATTTATTTCATGAATACACTAAATATATTGAAAATAATGGTTACTTTATTCGAGAACATTTTGTTCGCAAAACTTTTCGATTTTTCTTTATCTCTTCTGCGATTAAAGGGTTCATATATTTGCTAAAACTCATATATATGGCCTTTTTAGTGATCTACTTAACAACTGAATGGTTTATATTTTACCAACTTGAATTTAATTTAGGCTAAATTAGTGAGATATTATCTAGCTAAATTAGTGGGATATTATCTAAGATAAATGAGTGAGATATTATCTTGTTTATAAAGGACAATGACTCTTAAAATTATATATAGCATTTGTTTGTATTTCTTAATTTATTGCTTAGGTCTTGTATAAATGGATATACAAAATTTTGTAGAAAACAACATTCAGAAATACAAATCAAATTTTTTAATAAAATAATATATATTCGGATAAAAATTTAATTAGTAATTTTCCTTGTATTAACTTATCTTGTAGGAAAAAGAAATTGATGGAAGATACAATTTATTTTTTTAAAGCAAAAAATATGTTTTGGAAGGCCATAATTTATTATTTATGATTTTCCGTTTTTAATTTTCAAAATATTCTTTGACAGATATAAAAATTTTAAAAATAATATTTTTTTAAAAAATTAAATTAAAAATTATTATGATACCAAATATTGTCTTAATTATTGATATATATATATATATATATATATATATATATATATATATATATATATATATATATATATATATATTTTATTTTTTTTTTCTATTGTGCATTATTGGATTGGTAGTAGGACTGGAGCCTGCGTTGAGTCTATTTTGAAACTCATCAATCCTACAGTACAATTTGGTTCATTATTAGTTCTATTATTTTTCTTATACTCTTTAAGATTTTTCAACGAGATGTCTTATCCTGACTAACATAAAATTAACATGAATTTTGATCATTCAACCTTACATTCATTGAACAATTATATTTTAAAACAAATTTAACTTCAATTATTAAGCCACCCACTAACTTATTATTAGTTAAAAAAAATTTACGTACAACTAGGTGTATATAACAGACTAATAAAACAATAATTGAATTTTAGAAAATATAAATATCTTTATTTTTGAAAAAATAAAAGGTATTGCATAAATTTTATCAACAGTTATAAGTAATTATTTAAATTATCGTTTATCTTGTAAAAGAATTTTAACACGTAATGTAGATAAGTTTTTTTCTATTTCAAAAGGAAATGTTAACGTTTAAAACTAAAAATTTTTTTAATGTAATAAATAAACTCCACAATTGTTTTTTCTTTTTTTGTAAATATTTCTTTGTAAAATATATATTTTGAACACATAAAATAGATTAATTACTCTAAATCTCATAATATTTATCATATTTAACTAAATCGTCTGTCACTTTTTAATATTATATTAAAACATCCTTTATATTTTACTTTATTACAATAAAAAATCCTTTCGTTAAATTCATATAAGCATTGTAAGGTTTTTTTATTAAATGGAACAAATGTGATTGGGGACTTAGTATAATATTTAAAAAATAAGAGATGATTTAGTTAAATATAATAAATATTAAGAGATTCAAAATAATTAATCTAATAAAATAAAAAAACTCACTTTTAATTATATTTTCTTTAACTAACAGAAAAATGATTTTTCTAATGTCGATGGACTTTTTAGTATAATGAGATAAACGTGAATAATAACTTAATATAATATTAAAAAGTGAAGAATGATTTAATTAAATATGACAAATGTAAGGGAATTTAGAGCAATTAACCCATGCATAAAATATAGAGATAAGGTTCCTTCTTGTTGTAAGGTAGGATGGATTGTTTGCCAAATTAAATTGGCTTAATTTGCATATCTTAGACTAAATTATTGCTTCAAAGTATGAACTAATTTTTGGTTTATTTATGATTGGTAACTTTTTATTGATTTGAAACAAATTTGACCCCTTAGATGTGTACTCTTATGAAGACTTGCCAACTGCTTGCTTTCTTTGCTTCATATGCAAGCGATTTGATGGAAAGTTATATATATATATGTGTGTGTGTGTGTGTGAATATGAATAAGTATAATCAATTTTGGCTCAGAGATATTAATATTAACTAACAAAATTGTGAGGTTGAATTCTTATTCTGAAACTAAAATTTCTTTTTTTAAAAAAAATATATATATATTATGGGTGTTTTTCTTTCTTTGATTTGGTATCTATCAACTTAGTATCTTTTTTTTTTTTTTGGGTTCCATTGACAGGATCTCTATTTTGTTTTGATTTACAATAATTGATGAATAGTCTATTAAATTATTGCATTTCAGTGACATGCCATCAAATATCACTTTCTGTTTGACATTGAATGAGATGTCATCTGCATGTCAATTTCGTTTGATAACATGTTCTTGAATCCTCAATTAAAACATGAGCGTTTGATTTGCTTATTGCTTTTACCTAAAACACTGCATTTTATTAGGTATTGTTTGGTGTCTCTTGGAATGACAATTCGAACCTGAGTTCCAATTTTACAACTCGAAGAGGTATATTAAGAAAAGAAAATGGAATAAGATTTTAATTATATTTGCATGTTTGATATTTAATTTAGTTTAAAATTTTACGAATGAGATTCTAAAAATTTAAAATATTTTACTATTATTATTAAATATAGATATACTAAATAAAAGTATTATAATTTTAAAACACTTATTTTATAATAAAATTCTATTTTTGTAATTTCTCAGTATAACTAAATATACCAGAAGCGTATAAAGGATGAAATGTACTCTCTTCCTCAATATATCTTTATTGTTCAATATTAATTATAGAGATCAAGAAAACATAATTCTCTGGTGACTTTAAACACCAATACTAATAGAAAAAATGGACATGAATAGTGTAATTTTTTAGGATAAAAAAAGAAAATTAAAGTATATATGCATTTCCAATTGAAAATATAGGTTTCAAATTGATGTGGGCATTTTTCTAAATGATCAGAAAACTTTGAAATCAAAGGTGATAATAGCCAAATTTAGGTGTGGATATGGAAAAAGGTGTTAGGAAAATGACAAACAACTTTTAAAAAGAAAAATGCAGCGAACATAGGAGAGAGAGAGAGAGAGAGAGAGATAGAGAGAGCAATTCATATAGCTGTTCCATCAACCTTTTTTTTGTTGGAACCATTGCATAATATCTGTAAAGTAGTCTTTTTTTCCCAATATTATTTTTCATCCACTACTTTTATTCTGTCTCGCATATTATTATATCAAGTATCTGTCTCATAGTGTGAAAAATAAAAATATTTTAATTATTTGTTTTCTTGAAAAATAAGTATAATTCACATTTTTATCTTATTATGTAATAAAATAATTAAATTGTAAACTTGTCATTTGTCTACCAAAAAAATAAAATAAAATTGGAAATTGGAAAATAAAGGTATTTAAGAAATGCATGGTGACATTCAAGTAGCAAATTTGTTGTTGGTACTAATTTTTGTCTCTAATTTCCCTTTCCCATTGTTTGCTACTGCATAAGAATGATGGCCCCTACCTCTTTCTCCTTTCACTTTCCACCCCAACTAACATAATATTATACAACCCATTACAATATTGCAAATTACAACCCTTACAATATTAATGCTTTGACTAGTCAATTTGTTGTTTTTAATTTGAGGAAAAATAAAAAGTATATATAGGGAATTTATTTTTTTTTCATCATTTTAGTACAAGAACAAGTGCAAATCATTTTTAGCTTGAAACCTTCATGGCTCAATTGTTTCACCTCATTTGTGAAAAGCAATAGGGAGATTTTAGTAAAAGAAGGGACTTATGAATTGTGATGTTTGATTTTAATTAGAAGTGATAAATTTTTTATTTTAACTGAAAATTTAATTTAAATTTATCTAAAAAAGTAATTAAATTTTACTTGCTATATTGATTTACTCAACTGTGAAAAAGGAGTCAAAATGATATATAAAATTTAATAAATTTAGAGTATTTACTCACTAAAGATTTTCATCCCACTAATAATTAATTGTTGAAATTTTGACCCATAAAAGTTATTTTTAAAGTCTAAATCCACTGAAATCTATTTCTTAATAAATTATATATACTGTATTAATAAATTGAAAATTTGTAGGATACTATAGTGATAAATACTTCATGTTAAATTGATAATTTTTTTTGTTCTAAATGTAAAATAGAAATAGAATGGTATATTGAAAATTAATTTAATTTATGTTATGTTGAAGATTTATATAAAATATTTTATCTAATAATTTTTTTGTGAGACATGTTTGATTTGAATGTAGATGACAGTTGGATTAAATAAAAATATTCATTTTGAATTTATGATGTTTGTGATGAGAAATTATTACTTGAGCAATCAACTATATAAAAAATTGAACGTAAACTGATTGGCATTTAGATTAATTTAGAATCTATTTTCATGTTATATATATATATATATATATATATATATA
>CATIWR010581977.1:0-10340 GCA_949677035.1 Omphalea diandra | reverse complement strand
ATATTGAGAAAATTAAATCTCACCAAAAAACAGGTCTCAGACCAACCACTATTATAATAATCTACTATCTATATATATATATATATATATATATATATATATATAGATATATAGATATATATAACCAAACAGACAAAAATTCTGCAATTCCATGGTTTAGGGCTAGAAGTTCTGTAGCTCCTAGCACAAGTATTGAACATATGGAATTTCTGTTAATAAAAAATAAACTTCAAACTAATCTCTCCACTGCTTCATACAAGAAGGAGTACAAACAGTTACTATTAAAAACACTTTCGGAAGTCTCTAGTGACAATGAAGAATCATATTATGCACAGTCTAATGAGGACGACTGCTTTGGAATCCAACTTAGGTCCTTTTAGTTATCCACAACTGTTACTTTTGTCCTGATCGGCCAATTTTAAGATTTATGTTCGCCATTTTGGGGTACGCGTTTAATGTTATTTGTTAAGAATCTTTCTTTGTCTACCACCAGACACGTGTCAAACTTTCTGTTTCACTGATTTGTTAGGACCACTATGGATTTAATTCTCTCTTAAGTCCATGGATTTGATTCATTGTTAAGTCTACAAATAGAGATTCAAATCTGGTAATGAGGTAGAACTTAGATAGAGAAGCAAAAATCTCACTCGTTCTTAGCCTTCTCCTCCTTCTCCTACTAGATCTATAATATTTCTCTCTTTCAATAAATAAGTTTTTCTTTTACCTCTTTTATTACTATTGCATCATCATTTGGTATGCTCTTTGCTTGCCTTTTACAAGGATATGGCACCACAAAAAGCTTGCTCTTAGATAATCACATTTATTTTCTACAAATTTATTTATAGAGCGTTTCGTTGTGTTGTGTTGGTATTAAAACCTGTTGTGTTCTTGAGTAACATATGTGTTTTTACTGTGTTGGTCAACCCGTCATAATTCATCATTATTGGATTGTCCCACTTGGTGGTCCCTTAGTAATACCATAGTCTTTTACCCCAGATTACCCAAACTTTGTTTTTAACATGAACAAACTATTCAAAAACCTTACCTCTATCTCTCCATCATCTTCCTCACACTCTACTTTTAGTGCTCCAAGTTCTCTATTAGAGGATTAATCTTCAGAAGCTGATTCAAACTTTGAAAAAAGTAAACATTGCCCAAATGGAGAATCCGCTACATAATTGGTCAATTCCTAAAAAGGATGTTAATTCTATTTATAAAATTGGTTCATTTGATTTTATGTCTGATTATGCTATTAAGCAAACAGAACAAACTATTTCGTTAAGTCATGAACATGAAAATATTTAGTTTCTTTCACTTGAAGCTATTTTAAAATACCGAGAAAAATGTAAGTTTATTCATCATGGTATGGTGCATGTTGCTGTAAAGCCATTGTTTAATTAGGCTTTGATATTCCTGTGTTTCTTTGTTTAAGAGATGTTAGACATCAAAACTTTTTAAACTTAATATTGGCCATGACAAAATCCAATCTTGCCAATGAACCAATATATTTTAATCTTTATCCAAACTTTTCCGTTTCTTTGTTTGATGGAAAAATTATGGATACTTTGTCTTTGACTATTAAACTGAAAAACATGGATTTTGCTTCAAATTCAAAATTTGTTACTATTATTTATAGAGTTTATTACATGGTTATGAGTACCTTTGTAGATCTTATATCTAAGTGCAAATTTTTAAGAAATGAAACTGTGGTTTTTAAGGCTAACTCTCAACACAGTAAGATTCATGTTCCCAAAAAGTTAAGATGGCATAAACTTAGCTAAGCTGGAACATGGAATCTTAAAGATATTTTTAATCCCAAACCCATTGAGACTGGATCAAGCTTATCCAATATTAGTGAAAGATCGCGTGGATCTGTTCAGATCCAATTTGCCCCATCTATTCAAAATGTTTTAGAATTTCAAAACAGTAGAATGTCCACTTTTACACTTCCTAGAAGCCCATCTACTTCTTTTACTTTTATTGTCATTCCAACTCAAAATTTTTAAAAAAGTGAGTCTTTAGGCAGTCACCTTTTCCTTCATCACTCCAACAAGTCAATTTTTCCATTAACATCCCTATATAGAGAATCAGATCAAAGATCTGATGATGAATCTACTGTTAATCTTTACCATGATCAAAGCAGAATGTCTCCATCTCTATCTCAAATGGAAAGGTTTTCAACTATTAATATGATTTCAAAACCTTTTACTATTGATAAAGAGTTTTTAAAAGAATAGTTAAGTGAAGATTACAATAAGGAAAAATGGCACTGGTTTGTTACTCATTTTGATGAAAATTAAAGAAATGAATTAAGAGACAAGTATTACAATTTTTTAAATTATATCAAATGCAATGTTCCATATTTTATCTAGTTTACTTTCTATTGTAAACTTAAAGGAATTGATTTCCCTTTCAAAGAAATTAATGTTAATGAAAGAATTTTTCAAAATTGGATTAAATCCTCAGGAGAAATAACTTTTAGTGTTCATCCACCTCTTGAGGAAATAAAGATAAATTTTCAAAATAGAGAAATTATTTTTTCTCATTTTAAAAAGATTAATATCATTGATGACCATTTAAAATAACCCACTTTAAGAGATATTAAAAATGTTCAATTTCAAAATAATTATACAAATCCAATTTTACATACGATTGTTGTGCAACTTGATAGAATAAAATTAAATAACTTTTTTAAGGCTTCAACCTCTTGTGGTCACCCTGTAGTTAACCCAGCCAAACCTCTTTTTAAGCCAACTCAGTTACCTGATGATTGTAAATTATCTTTAAAAAATGATATTTTATAAAAAATTCAAGAAAAATTAAATACTTTTAATATTTCTTCTTCTAATAATCAACCTAGGATTTATGTTATTTCTAAAACAGAAGAAGATGAAATCCAAGAATCAAAATAATAGTTTCAAGAAGCTTTTTCTATAATAAAATATTTCATAAAAAATTTTCTATTATAAGAAATTATTACAAAAGGCCTACTCCTCCAGATGTCCAGTACAATAAAAAAAGGAGAAATGGTCCAATCCAAGTATGATGGTGAAGCCATCTATGATTGAAATGTTGATGGTTTAAGTTAATATCTTATTTTAAACATTTTACATGAGATGACCATGGTTGCCTCTGCTTATAAGACCAAAGGTCAAACTGATCTTGATACTGGAAAACTTTTAATTGTTGGTTTTACTAGACAATTAAAAGGATAGTGGGATAATTTTATTACCGATGATAACAAAAATTACATTCTTACTGCTACTAAGATTGTTACTAGGACTGAAGGTTAAGGTACTGTTAGTACTAATGAACTTGATGTTGTTGCAACTTTACTTTATGCTATTATAAAAAATTTCATTGGAGATCTTGAACAGTTTCAGGCTTGTGCTTCAAAAGTTTTAACAAACCTTTCTTGTCCAAAACTTTTATGATTTTAGGTGGTAGAAAGATGTTTTCCTAACTAAACTGTTCGCCCAAACATATTGTTTTCATGCTTTTTGGAAAGAAATGTTTATTTCTGGCCTACCTACTTTATTCGCCAAGAAAGTACACCTGCGAATAAGAGAGGTGAGTAAGGTAATCAATTATAACAACCTTACTTATGATGAGATTATTAATCACATTAATAATGAAGGCTTTTCTATGTACTGACCTCAAGCTTTATATATATATATATATATAAAGGAGGGCAAGAACAAGAGAAATTTTTGCTTCTCTATCTAAGTTATGCCTCCTTACAAGTTTTGAACCTCTAATTATAGACTTAAAGACATGGACTTAACAATGGATGAAATCTACGGATTTAAGAAAGAAATAAGTCCGTAGTGGACTTAATGGATAAGTATTACAAAATCTTAACACATGTCTAGTGGCAGACAAGGAAAAAATCCTAATATATAAAATTAACACGTGTCTCTATGAGTGGGAGACAAGAATCTCACTCGTAGAGAACAAAAATAAGCTTTGTGGCAGACAGGAATAGTGAGTAACAGTTGGTAGATTTGTGGGGACCCAAACTAGATGCCAAACAATCATCTTCATTACTTTAGGCATAGTCATATTCCTCTTCTTCATCTTCATTATCGCTTGAAACTTTTGAAAGAGCTTTTAATAATAATTGCTTATATTCTTTCTTATTCGAGGCGATAGAAAAATTAGCTTGAATTTTGCTTTTAGTAGAAAGAAATTCCATATGCTTAACACTTGTGCTAGGAGCTACAAAATTTCGAGTTTTAAACCATTAAATAACAACATTTTTGTCAACTTGACTATTCTTAAAATTGATCCACCATTTATCATTAAAATGACGCCATAGGGTGGTAATCTCATGATCCATTTCCCATTCATAAGGGTAATCGTTAGTTGTTTTAAAATTCCAAGTTATTATCCAAGGAATTCTAAGAATTAAAGTAGAGGACAATTGGGGATCTTGAGTAATCTTTTTGATCATGCTTAAAAATTCATGAAATCCCTGTTGAACATGGAACAAAGCAGGGAAAGTAATATTCAATCCTTTAGTAAAGTAAAAGAACTAAGAGTGATTAAACGGTCAAACCAAAAAGGCTAAGAACCATGTGGGTAGTCGAAATAAGAGTAACCAATTTGGTAGGGTTTAGAAAATTTTCTTTCTTCATGAATATTTTTCCAATCCCTTGTAGAAAAGACCTTAAGAATCTTACATTTTGAGTAAGAAATCTTGCTTGGTTCATCATCATCCATAACATGCTCGATTTTAGCTGATTTAAAATCAACTAAAATAAATTCATACAATAATCTTGTTTTGTTGGGATGTGAGGAAAAGAAAAAGAAATTGGGCTTAAATAATTTTTGAATAGTAATAGGGAAGGATTCTGCTACATTTCGAGTTCATGATAACAAATTCTTAACACATGGGGCTTTTGAAAATATGAACAACTTTCTTTCTCTTGAGTTATAACTTGATAGAAGAAAAAGGGTTTTTCTTTATTTTTATTTTTATTTTTTTCTTCCTATTACTGGTTGAGGGCCAACATAAGAGGAAGAGCGATTAATAGGTGTAGTGGGTGGTTTTGGGTTTAGGAAAAGAAGGGGATCATAACCAAAGTTGAAATCTTTTTCTTTGAATTTGACATGGTGGATGCTAGAATAGCGAATCTGTTGTGGGTCTGGAGTGCCCCACAAAAATTCTCTTGTCAAAAAATCTGGGAGAGAATTTAAAGAGCCTTTAATATATTCTATATTAAAATCAAAATTACTTAAAATAGCTTGCACTTTGGCAAAGGCTTTTGAAATAAAATTTTTAACATTCTTTTCTAAAACATGTTTAGCAACAAAACAATCAATTCTTAAAAGAAATATTTTATTAATAAAATCATCTTCAAACTTAGTAATGCTTAAAACAATAGATAGTAACTTTTTCTTAATAATAGAGTACTTTCTTTGTGTATCGTTCCATAAGCCTGAGTGAAACCTGATTAATGATTCTATAGTTTGACCAGGAAGTCTCTATTTGAGTATTCCTCTGAAACCTATATCAGAGGCATATGTTTCAATAATAAAAAAGGCAATAGTGTGAGGAATGGGTAAACAAGGAAATTTGTTAACATTCTATTTGATGGTCTTAACAATTTGGGTATGCTCTAAAGTCCAAGCAAGAGCATTCTTCTTAAGACACTAAAATAAAGGCTTACAAAGTAAACAAATATCCTTATAGAAATCAACAACATTATTAATACATCATAAAAATCTTTACAACTAATTTTTGTCTTTAATTTCATTAGGAAATTTGTTTGCAAAATCAATTGCTTTATCAATTGGTTTGATAGTTCCTTGAAAAATAGTGTGACCTAAAAATCTGATTTTTGTTTGAAAAAGCTTCATTTTTTATGCAAACACTACTAAACCATTGTCTTGAACAACCTTGAGAAACCTTTCTAAATGTTGATTAATAATTTTTGAGAAAATTAACACACCATCAATGTAAACTATTGAAAAATTTTTGCAGTCACTTAAAATATCATTCATAATCTTTTAAAATTCTGAGGGGGCATTTTTTAATCCAAAAAACATAACATTCCACTCAAAATGACCAAAAGGGACATTAAAACCTGTTTTATATCTATCAAAATCCTTAATTTGGATTTGCCAGAAACCAGATTTCATGTCAAATTTTGAAAAGATGTTAACATCATAAAGCCTTTTTAAAATATCTCTTTTATTAGGTATGAGATACCTAATCCATTCAAGAATGTTGTTGAGCGACTTATAATTAATTACAAGCTTAGGAACTCCTCGTTCTTTTTTTGCGGCATTATTGACATAAAATGCCTAACAGCTCCAAAGAGAAAGAGATTTTTTAATTAATCCTTTGTCTAGAAGATCTTGGATCTCCTTTTGACAGTGAGCTTGTAGCTTTTCGTTCATATGAATAACTTTAGCTTAAGTGGGAATATTCCTTTCATCAAAATCCTTGATGTATGGTAAGGTAACAATATATTGCTTCCCATTCCAAAAAGCATTAGGAACAGTAGAACAAACAATTTTATGAAAAAGTTCCTCAATACCTTTAATTTTTTTTTCTGAAGAGAACCATTTTGAAGATTATCTTCAATTCTCAAAATTTTTATTTCTTTAGTCAAGAAATTTATCTTTTTTTTTTTTTTGCCAACAAAATCAACATCAAGGTAGATGGAGGATTCTTGTAATAGATTAATTTCTTTGGCTAAAATGGGTTGAACATATTTATTTTCCAAAAATATTCTTAGTAATGCCTTTTTCACTACATTAAAAGGATAGATAAGAGTAGTAAAAGGATTTCCTAAAATAATACCAGTAGCAATATTTTTTGATAAAATAAAATGTGACCTGAAACAAACATCATCACAACAAATTTAGCATTTGAGAGTTTGTAATTAACATTGAGTTTTCCACCATTAGATGTGTAAAGTTTTTCGGTGGTTTTTTCATAGTAAATAGTTCGTATTAAACCTTATTGAATACAATTCATATCTGCTCATGAATCAATCATAGTAGTGGTATTTATATGAAAATCTTTATTATAGACAAGGTCGATAATAACAATAATTTTTTATAATTAACTTTTGAAACGATATTTAAAAACTTTTCAGTTGGAATATCTTTAGCTTTTCTAGAAATTTCATAAGATGTACTAGACCGAGATGCTTATTTTGAATAATATTTGAAACACTTTATATTAAAATTTCTTGCTCCATTAAACTGTTCTCAGTTTTCAATTCTAAAATATCTTTCTTAATATTTTTTATTTCCTCTTGTAGTTCAAAAACTGTTGGAGGGGAAACCTTTTTATCAAATTTTTTAAAAATATCATTAATATTATATCTTTCGAAATTTGGACAGGTTTATCAGTAACAGTTTCTTTAAGTTTAAAAAGATACTTCTTTTGAATTTTTGGATTTTCAATTTTTTCAATTGCATCAAAAAGTAAGGAGGTATCTTTAGTGATGACATTAATTGTTTTTAGATTACAAATACAAGGATCTTCGCGTTCACAATCCTTTTCACCTTCAGATGGAACCTCATCATTAGAAGTTTGAATGATAAAAACTTCATTAAAATCCTCACTTTCTAATTCAGAGGAATTGCTTAAAAGTAAATTTATCATCTCCTCTATCAACTCATTAGGGATGTCAAGAGCATTGATTTTGTCTTTCATAAAACATTGATTCTTAAAATGACCAACTTTTCCACATTTGAAACAAACATGAGCAATAGATTATTTTTTAGAAGATTTATTTCCTTTGGATTTTGACTCTTTAGATTTTGAAGAAGAGGGTTTTGATGAAGAAGGTTTTGAAGATCTATAGTACTGATCATTTGAGAAAGATTTTTTAGATTTCTTTAAATTCTTTTTTTCCTTTTTGTTTTTGGAAGAAGAACGAACCAATGTTTCATAACTATACTGTTTACAAAAGCTTCGTAACTCTCCTTTTTCACTCTTCATTTCTTGCTTAAGTTTAGTATTATGCTTAAGATCAATGCAAATAGAAAGCTCTTCATTATTAAAATGATTAATAATTTCACCATTGTGGTTGTCATAATCGATAACCTCACTCACCACCTTATTTTCGAGCGTACTTTTTAATTGAATAAAGTAGGTAGGCCAAAAATAAACCTTTCTTTCCAAAAGCATGAAAACAATCTGTTCTGGTGAATAATTTAGTTAGAAAAACATCTTTGTACCACCTAAAATCAGAAAGTTTTTGACAAGTAAGGTTTGTTAAAACTTTTGAAGCACGAGTTTGGAACTGTTTAGGATCTCCAATGAAATTTTTTGTAATAGCATAGAGTAAAGTCGCAACAACATCAGGTTCACTAGTGCTGACAGTACCTTGACATTCAGTCTAGGAACAGTCTTAATAGTAGTAAGAATATAATTTTTGTTGTCCTCAGTAAAAAAAAATTATCGTATTATCCTTTTAATTGTCCAGTAAATCCAACAATTAAAAGTTTGGCTATATCAGGATCAGTTTGACCTTTTGTTTTATAAGCAGAGACAACAAATTTCATCTCGTATAAAATAATTAAAATAAGATATTCACTTAAACTATCAACATTCCATTTGTAGATGGCTTTGCCATCTTACCTGGATTGAACCATTTCTCCTATTTCCTCGTATTGGACATCTAGAGGAGTAGGTCTTTTGTAATAATTTCTAGTAGTAGGAAAATTTTTATGAAAAATTTTATTAACAGAAAAACCTTCTTGAAACTGTTCTTCTAATTCTTGGATTTCATTTTCTTTTGTTTTAGAAATAACATAAATATAGGTTATTTATTAGAGGAAGAAATATTAAAATTGTTTAATTTTTCTTGATTTTTTTTTTGTGAAATATCCTTTTCTGAAGATAATTTACAATCATCAAGTAATTGAGTTGACTTGAAAAGGGGTTTGGCCGGTTCAACTACAAGGTGACCACTAGAAGTTGAAGCTTTGAAAAAATTTTACAATTCCATTTTGCCAAGTTGAACAACAATCACATCTAAAATACAATTTGTATTGTTATTCTGAAATTGAACATTTTTAATATCTCTTAAAATTGGTTACTTTAAATGATAAACAATAATACTAATTTTCTTAAAAGGTGAACAAATAATTTCTCTACTTTGAAAATTTATTTTGATTTCCTCAAGAGGAGGATAAATAGTAGAAATAGTTTATCCTGAGGTTTTGATCAAATTTTGAGTAATCGTTTCATTAACACAAATTTCCTTAGAGGGAAAAATATATTCTTTCTAGTTTACAACACATTGATTAGATAAAAAAATCAGCTTCATAATTGGTCTATCCCCAAAAAAAGATGTTAATTCAATTTATAAAATTGGATCATTTGACTTTATGTCTAATTATGCTATTAAGCAAACTGAACAAATGATTTTGTTATGTCATAAACATGAAAATATTCAACTTCTTTCACCTTATTCTATTTTAAAGTACCGAGAAAAATATAAGTTATTTTTTTTGGTACGGTATAGGTTGTTGTTAAGCCATTGTTAGATTAGGCTTTGATATTCCTGTGTTCCTCTATTTAAGAGATGCTAGGCATCAAAGCTTTTTAAACTTAGTGTTGGCCATGACATAATCTAATCTTGCCAATAGACCAATGTATTTTAATTGTTATCCACACTTTTATATTTACTTATTTGATGGAAAAATTATGGATACTTTGTCTTTGACTATTAAGCTGAAAAACATAGATTTTGCTTCAAACTCAAAATTTGTTGCTATTATTTACAAAGTTTACTACAAGGTTATGATTACCACTATTAATCCTAGATTTAAGTGTGAATTTTTAAGAAAAGAAACTGTGGTTTTCAAGGCTAACTCTCAACACAGTAAGATTAATGTTCCTAAAAAACTTAGATGACATGAACTTAGCCAAGCTGGAACATCGAATCTTGAAGATATTTTTAATCCTAAACCCATTAAGATTGGATCAAGCTTATCTAGTGTAAGCGAAAGATCTGATGGATCTATTCAAATCCAATTTGCCCCATCTGTTCAACATGTTTTAGAATTTCAAAACAGTAGAAGGTCCACTTCTAGACTTCCTAAAAGCCTATCTACTACTTTTACTCCTATTGTTATTCTAGCCCAAAATTTTCAAAGAAGTGAGTCTTTTAGAGAGACACCTTCACCATCATCACTTCAACAAGTCGATTTTTTTACTAACATTCCTAGGCCTATCTATAGAGAATCAGAATGAAGATCTGATGATGAGTCTACTGTTAATATTGACCCTGATCACACATACATACATACATCTGCGTATATATATATATATATATATATATATATATATATATATATATATATATATA